>JAIPMN010003815.1:20273-31583 GCA_020650975.1 Apostichopus californicus | reverse complement strand
GGGGGAGGGTGCCGTGGGATAAAGCCCTAGTGGATATCTCTAGATATAGGGGGTTATAGGCTGACGTATAGTGATTTACCCGACCTTGGTTGTCTACATTTTGTTAAAACCTATTTTATTCAAATATAAGCTTAATGTATAATATTGTTACATGTTAAAAGTTATCGACAGACTATACAGTCGATGACACGAGGAGGAAGGCGGTAGTCGTGCGGGGTGGTGGGTGGGGTAGGGGTCTTTTAATCTATCCCCTCCTCTCTTATGAGGTTACACTAAGCTAGTTAATGAACTAAGGGGGTAAACTATCCTTTGTGACCATGCTGGCTTCCTTTACTTAAAAAATGACGTAATGGATAAACATCGGACTGATTTAGTATTTTGCTAAAAGTAAGCATTCCCTTCAGAGATTCCTTTCTGTTCTGTTTAATAATGCGAGGAGAATAATTTCTTGTGTATTTGACTTGGACTGCACCACGCGGAAGTGAATGCTTAACAATGACAGCACCATGCTTGACATAACTTGCTTAAAGAAACATAAATCTAAGTCGAAACTGATGAGTCACACAATTCAAACATTAGGCATAATAAACTTGAGACTTCAGACTCATTGAAAATTGGATTAAGATTGAAAGCCTCGAAGGTAAATCATGAATCAAATCAGTTTGTCGAGGAGTGAGAAGAAGAATATAACGTAAATTTAGGGGGGGGGGGGAGGGTAATGAAAAACTAATCTCCCAAGCCTCACACCAAGACAAAAGTTAAACAAACAAATATCACCCCTTCCCAAAAGAAAAACAAAACAAATGCAGAGCACATGCATAGTGACGGTTTTCTAAGTAGGACTATGTAAAACACCGGCCTCACATTTTCGAGTAAAGTGGATTTTTTTTTTACCACGTTGTTCGATCATATATCACTATAGTACACAACGAACAAAGGGAGTTCCTTTTGGGGAAAGGGAGACGGGTGCGGGGTGGGGGGGGGGGTGGGTTGTGATGTTGGAAATGGTTATTTATATCTTTTGGAAGCTACAGACGTGTTTGTCATTCAAGCAAGACGGAAATATTGTTACACAGACATTTAACATAGGCTATGGTCCCTTCATATTACTAGGTGATGGTGAGTGCGTTCATGATATCCGATAGTATGTATGTACATTCAGCTGGAGAGGTGATGGGAGAAGGGGCGGCAAAGGGTGAGACAAGAGCCCCGGTCAAGCATAATGCTTAAACCATTGAAGTTAGCCTTCCGATCTTAGAAAGAAAAAGGGGAAACAGTACTTGGGTATGCCGTAGGAATTTAGCAGAGAGAAAGAAAATTGCAAGTTAATGCATTACAGTGTAGCCCATTGAGCACCCTCAGATAACAGTATCTCTTCACCAACGCACATATGTTATAATTGCTATTATTTTGTTAAGCGCTACGAGAATTATTTCATAGTTTGTTTGGCGCTATATAAAATTTGTGTATTATTATTATTAACAGGATATTGTGTAGTATACATACATTCATAAGCCCTTCTGAGGGTAAGAGGGATATGGACGGGGTGGATAGGGGGGGGGGGGTAGTGGCGTTGAATGGAAGATTATCAATTGTATATTCGATAGTACCTTGATGTAACAATTCATCCCCTGCATCAAGTCGATTTTATATCAATACCCCCTCCCTCTCTTTTTCCCGGTCCCTGACAAACTCCAGTTATCTGGCTGATTGCACGGTACTGAATCTTTGTCAAATTGTGGTCACTTCATTTATATGAAGCAAATAATGACATGTCGTGTCTGGAAACCGGCTTTCTTTTTCCTTTCTGAAGTTTGACATTCGGAAATGCATGTTAACACCTACATGTGTGTGTGTGTGTTTATGTATGTAGGCCTATGTCTATAATCGATGTGATCACACTACCTTTGTACAAACATTACTGTACAATGTGTTTCAGGTGAAAACATCCTTTGAGATATTGTTTTTACATCCGCAGCCCCCAAAAGAGAAGACGAATAGAAAGAAAGAAAGAAAGAAAAATACATATTCACTGTATTCTGGTAATTGACTTAGTTCATTACACTTTGTACCCAATCGTTAACATCAACTTAAGTATTTATTTATCACACCTGTTCACAATCACTATCCTGCAAATTTCCCATCGCATCGCATCGCATCGCAGGAAGCCAATCAATCTTTAATAATATAGAAGCACGCCCTCTATTCAGCTACTGCTGTAATTTTACAAATGACCTTCGTCGGACAATCCAATGACTTCCTTAAATGGCTACTTTATTGTGTCCCAACAAAAAGAGAAGAAAAAAGAGAGAGAAAAAAGAATGATATTCTCTGTTTCCTTATAATGTCATAATGTCGATATCAAATTGGTCGCAGTGCAACGGAGCATTTTTGGCAACATCAAAGCAGGCATAATTGCTTGCTGTGTTATGCCTAAAAGATAATTTAGTAGAAAGAAGATCCTATCAATAGTCCACATAAATCATGTAAATGACCCGATGAACAAAACTCTTCAACATAATCCTCAAGTCCTGTCAATGAAGCAGTCTTCAACCAATTGACAGTTTTCGATAGCAAAACCAACTCAGGAAAATCATTCCATTTATTTACAATCCTCTGAGAAAAGAAGTTCTTAACGAAAATTAGACCCGATAAAAATGACTGCAACTGTAGACTGTAGCCTCCTTGAACTGGAAAAGCTGAAATATCACTTTATGACAATTCATGGAATGCGTGGACTATCGGGAAAATCTGAATATCTATAATTTATTCTACTCAAATCTGCTTCATGCATAAAAGTCACTCTTAAAAACTACCATAGGTTTACACTCGAATTTCACAGTTATACCTTTCCGACAACAATAGGCCTTATAATGTACTAGTTGAACTAAGCGTAATTCTTTCCAATGTACAAATGCGTTAGGTGGAACGATCTTACTATAACGGATTTAGGTTTGCAACTTGCAAACACCACAGCTGGTTTTTATATTGTTTGGTAGAATTGTTCGCATTGAAACATATTTGTATGGCCAATCGTCGTACCCTATCCAGATATATCATGTAAATAAAACACCACGCAATATATCTAGTGCCAACTTCTAAGACCGTTGAATGCATTCCGCTCGTGCGACGGTTTTATTGTACGCCTTTACTATAAAGAACTCTAAAAGTTTTAGTGTCCAATTTTGATAAGGCGCACTATATACGCATGCGTATTAAGTTTTTGTACTTTAGTAGTTTAGTGTTATATTCATAAGGGGTAAGTGAATACACACCGTTCAAACTTCATACTGTGCGTACGTACGACAGGTACTTGATAAAGCCTAGGTGTATGTGCATTACTCTGAAGTTAGTCGGAAGCGCACAGGAACAGGCGAAGAGTAATTCCTCGACTCTTCCAAGGTTTGGATTTAGCGCTTCTTGAGGAACCACACATGTCCTCTTCAAAAGGCTTGTGACATGCTCTTTCGGATTTATTAGCGGATTAACAAAGTTTGACACAATTCGACTGGAAAGCAGGCCTGTTAGGCGGGGTTTTTCTACTGGTAGTGACAGGTACTGTTGTTACTAAGAGTAAGATAGGCCTGGACTGAAGTTAGGCAACGTCCGGTCACTATTGGATTTGATTGCTTAGTCTGTTGGGTTTAGCGTTTGAGTTCATTGCATATTACACCAGGGACTAAGCACCTCATTCGCCAGGAAAAATGTATCTTGGAGCTTGGACTGCAATTTTGGCTTTAGGCCTTTGCGTTCCATCCTGCTTATCGATGGTAGTCATAACTAAATCCACGACATCTTGCAATGAAGATTCATTGATGAATAGAGAAGGTAGGGCCGATGTAATTTTATCTGGCCTTGTGGATAAAGTTGTTCGAGAACCCCAGAAGTCTATGTACAAATGTGAAGTCAAGGTCGTGAGAGTCTTCAAAGGAGCTGAAGCCTTACATAATGGTATCTCACCAGTGATGCAGGAAGAAAAAATTATGGTTGGAGGTTTTGGAGATCCAGCTATTTGTTCAAACACTGTCCATGAGGGTGATACCAAGATTTTACTATTGGGTGTTGACAAGAAAGGTCACCTATTCCTCAACTCCAGTTTGCTTACCATCACATACAACAACCTAGAAGTTGTGGATGGTATAGTAAATGGTAAGTTTCATTGCAGATACCTTGCCACATGTGTTTATCAGAGCTCTTGGTAAAATAGGCTACCATGGCTCAAGGCCATGTTTTCAATATTTCTTTGGATGGTTAATGCAGGCCAGTATTACGTAATCCCGCTTTAAAATATGGAATGGTAGTGCCAATGGTATATATCTGGAGCCTAAGTAAGTCATTAGTCCAATTACTTAGTGTCGGATTATCCAATTGGCAGACCAAGGTGAAGGGTTGGCACGGTCACCATGAACACAAGACCTAATCAGATTGTGCCTGCAAAACTGGGTAGCTAGGAGGGAGAGGCATGCATGTTGCCATACAGCCCCAGAGGATGTTAATTTGGCACACAGAGATCATATATGCTTTGGCCTTGAATAGTGATGTGGACTAGGCCTTATTGTGTTAAAGATAATACATGTTTGACCTACTGTACTGTGTACAGTAGGGTTTTGAAGAGTGTTGTTCAATGCTGTTGTTTTTTAATAACAAAGGCATTGCTCTAACTTCTGTGGATTGTTCAGTGGTATATGTATAAGATTATTAAACATCATTCTTTAAAATTGACTGTACATATAATGAAAATAATATACATCATTATTATCATTATTATTATTAATATGATGGTGCCAGCCTACACAACATGAAAATGCAGGCTTCCTGAAGTTAATTTCCACCAATTTCTTATATATCATGGCCAAATTTTTCTGAATGTTCTTGGACCAATTGAGGTTGAATCACTCCTTCAAGTTGTTCCTAGATGTTGCAGCCCGGACTAGTACATTTCTAACTAGTCTAGTACTTTTAAGATAAATCACTCAAGATAGAGCCTGCATGGGTACGAAAACCAAACGGCAATAACTGATTCATTCAAAGCGCCATGCAGTCGTACATCAAGACTGGGATCATGTAATTACGAGTATCACTGGAGCTAGTACTGTACATGGAACAATATGGAGCTACCTGTAGAACATTAATCTTAATTATGTACTGATCAATGCTTCCAACAAGTAAAATTATGCTAATTAGGTAAAACTATGGCAACAGATGTTCAACTTGATACTAAACTTAGTAACCCTCTTTTGTTTTCTCTAACATATTTTTGGACCACAATTTTGACCTTTCAGTGAGAACTAGAGTACATAAAAATTTGTCTTAAGCACTGTACTTCTTAGGTTATTGAACACAGATCTCACTAAGTTTTATCTATCCATGCACTTTCAATGGATACACTCTATGCTATGTGTACCTTGCCTACAAAGATGATAACGTTTGGCTTCACAGGTGGTCATGGTTAGAGTGCACTTTAATTAGTTGAGTGGAAGCAGGTAAGTACTGTCATTCCTAAAGTATGCAAACCCACAAACTATTGAGTTTTACCTCACAAGATCTACAGTAGCTTAGATACATTGGTGTTCTGTTCTGAAACTCCAAAGCATTTTTGTACAGACTTACTCTATATCCATTACCCTATTGGATTTTTTCTTTCAGTATTGATTGACCATGTAAAATAGAGCTATAGAAGTTGGAATAATTATTAACTACTTTTCCTTGGGTAATTTGACTTCAAAGATACTTAAATAAATAGATAAAATGCAGTCAACTTTCAGTGAAAGGAGTTGAAAGTCAAGAAAAGGAGGCTTAGCAGGATCAGGCTGTAATTTACGAATGAGCATCGACATTTAATGGTACTAAATGGATCAGGAAAGGAATTCAAACTAATCAGAGGTTACAATGAGTCATGGTCCATGCGATATAAAATTTACAGATAAAAGTACAAGTTAAAGGGGCTTTCTTTTGGGTAAATTCCCTTTATTTCTTAAATGTTTGAGTGTAAGATAAAGTTGGCTTTTAAATTTGGACACAACGTTGACAACAGTTTGCAGTTTGTGTGTCCACTTTTCCTAGCTGTCAAAGTTAGATTGAAAGGGGTTTGACAAAAGAACAGAAGTCTTGTTCTACATGCAGTAATTAGGCACAGTTTGTTATAATTGGAAGGCAGGATTTTAATATTTTCTTAGAGCATATAAATAAGGTTCAATGTTTTTTGCATGCTGACATCATCACTCATCCCCTCGTCTTCCAATTCTTATCTTGGAAAGCTTCACAAACCCAAGCTCTGGGCTTCTGTTTCAAAATTCCTGGTTATTGATCAACACTGGGCTGGTAACTCTTCATATACCCCAATTCTTCCCTAACTATTAAATAATAACATATATTGTAGTAAATTAAAGATTTATTATCATAATGTCCCTAAACTTCACTTTAGCTCTGACCCCCCTCCCCCCACCCCAGTTCTCTGCCTTCTACCTTTTAGACCTAGTCCTCTGTCAGATATGTAATCCCCTACTTCTCCAATCTTACCCTCCCCATTTCCCCTCTTGCTCCTCTCTTAATAGTTAAATGGCTCAATTACAGTATGTGAAAGTATCATAAAAAACCCCAGACTACTCCACAGGAATTCCCCTTTTATTGTAGAACATGTATCTGGTCCAACAACCAATAAATATGTTCTTTACATTAGAACACATTATTCGCATTGATAATTTATGGCCATTTACCCTGTTGGATCCCATCCCCAAAGTTAAGTGTTTATTTAAAAATGATTTGCCTAAAAGTAGAATTTATTGTTGGAAAAACTGTGCAGTTGTTATAATTAGAACTGGTTTCATGGAATCTTTGAACAAAGATTCCATACATGGATGCATGTGTGTGGTTTCCAAACACCTTAGAAACAATACAGTTCACTAGCATTTGTACAGTACAGTCTATAACATTGACCTTACCTTTGAAAGTGTATACATGTACTTTATTACTGTTAATTACACTGAGGCCATCTACAGTTATGTAAATAACTTTCAACCGTAATGATTTGGAATAATGAAAACAGGATGGTAAAAAATGGTATTGGCCGATTCCGTCTAGACAATGGTAGTACTTCTTGTTAATGATGGCATGGAATGTAACTTCTAAGTAGAGTGATACTGTAGTTTCTCTTCAAGTTGTCGACACAATGAATGTAGTAAAACACAGAATTTTGCGAGAACAAGCAGTAATTAATTTTAAAAAGTACAAACAACTGATGTTTTAGTACGGTCTACTGATTTTTTTTTTGACAATTAGAAGGATAATGAGAACGATATATGGTTGGTTTGTATTTTTCATTGATGTTGTTTTGACTTGAGATTTGAAACTGTGCTAGAGAGACTCCAATATGTTGTGGTGTAGTGTGTACAGCGTAAAACTTGCCAAAAATTGTAAATTTTATCAAGAGTATTTTAAACAGCACAATTCTTTTGATAAGTTTCCAATCATAAGTTCACAACATTTGTTTGTTTGTTGTTTTCTTTGAGACTGTTTTCTTTTACGTATATGTATACTGTATTAATACTGTGCGTTGGTCGTACTTTGTCACAGTAGGTCTGTTATGCACATTGCTTACAGTAAGTAGATACTGTACCCCACTGCAAATTCAACAGGTATAAATAATATATTACTGGCTAGTTCTCTCAGTGGGGACCAGTAAACTGCTTCTCAGGTGTTTGTACTTTATCGCAATATTATTTAGCTACATCATATTTTGATACATGTACCAATTATCATAACTCCTTCGTTTTCTGACTTTCTCTCCTTTGTCCCATGTTTTCCCCTTTCTTCTTGCTTCTTTTAAAACAAAGAAAATAAATATAAACTGAACAGTAATAGATCTCAGTTGTAAGTAGTAATGTAATACAATTTAAAATCTGAAGGTTTGGACAACTTGAATTGTTGTAATGGTGATTGAACATGTCAAACAATAACCTATTATGTTCCCTTAGAGACAGGGACCATGCACAATAAAATTTGACTTTTTTTTGACAATTCACTTCTTTCGCTACCTGTGTTGGTCCCCTGTTAAAGGTGTTCAATGTTAAAAAATAAGATTGGCTTAAAGTGCCTCTGGTTGAGGCTTAGATTTATATAGCTAGGGTTTGTGAAGCCATAAAGGGTGTGAAGACTCGCGCAAAAAGAAACGTCTAATGCCGGTAATCTGACCTAGTTTCGAATGAGGTGTAACAGAACTGTTAGACACCACCATCGATCGTAGAAAATACACACACACAGCTTACTACCATCGGTAATTAGACACTTGTGTATAGTCAGTACATACAGCTGCGGTCAATACCCACAGCACAGTGTACAAACGATACAGCGATGGACATCTCAGGTCCAGCTAAATATAGCAAGGTATCACGTTTCATTACTGTCTGCATTTTGTAGCGACAAGAGAAAAACTTCACTTGCAAGCAACGGAAAGTTAACTTTTTCACAGGGCGGCATGCATTTTGGGGCGAGTCTTCAATGTCTTTACTCTTTAACCACATAAACTTTAACTGCACATTGCTGTAGTTTTGTGACTTATGTCATCATAATGTCCCAAATGTTTGTAATTTAATTTTTAAGTCTTGCCTAACCATTCAATTTAAAAGAGAATTTATTTTGCTATGTCAATCCGTTTCACAGGGAATCATTTTGTGCTCACATTTTGTGTAGCAGTGTTGAGGTTTAGTTTTCTTATAAAAACTTTGCTGTATATGGTCCTGTGCAGAAAGGCAGATCAAAATTGATATGTACGTCACATTACGCTACAGTAATGTACCAGGTAAATTATTTTCTTGGGTTAATCACCATTCACCAATGTAACCCACAGTGACTCAATACTGTGGGTTACATCCGTCAATTAGCACTGCAGAAATAAAACTTGCCCGGCCCGAAATCCTTTCGTTTGGCTTGTACTGTACATGACCGCGCTTTAAGTCGGTTGCTTAATACTTCATTAATAAACTAAACCGCCGAGGAAACAAGTAAAACGAAGAGAAGAAAGAAAGAAAGACAACAAAAAGAAGAACAGAAGAAGGGAGAAAAAAAACCTGATTTGTTTGTCAGGAAATTAAGCTGGGCAAAAGTAGATTAAAATTCAGAAGATAACAATCATGATGTCTTTGATGGGCTTGATGACCGAGGTATTACATGCTGTTTGACCCAAAGGAATATTGAATCAACACTATACCACCAATGTCTGTTTCTATTTGAATATCGGTTCCTCTCTGTCTAAACCTTAATCCTTTTGTTGCTCTTTTGGATGCGAGCATCTATGTCCACCATCGTACAGCTGTAATTCATCACACATATATATCTGTGTGTTGTCTAGTTATAACTAAGCCTCTCAGAACATTTAGTCTAAGAGCTTCTCCACCAAGTTTTAGTACTTTAAGCCCGACCAGCTTGCTTAAGGAAACAAGTCTTGCATAACTGTGTCAATTCAAGATTGGCTTGCAAGCTCAGGGGCCTGGAATGTTTTTTCTTTCATCCTTGGAGTGCCATAGATTCTGTTTAGAAAATTAGATTAATTGGGGTCCCCCCTTTGATAGTAAATTAGCTGCAGTTTTACTGTATAGGAAGTCTGAGAAGAATCCAGGCATGCAGTGAGATAAATTGTCTGCAGTACTGGAGGGTTGGCTGGGCAAAGAGAAATAAATTGTACACCACCTCCAGCAAGTTAAAACAAACTTTATAGATTAAAGAGCTCCGAAGTTATCATACATTGGTATCGGATAAGTAAGCAGCTTGCATGTGGCAATGACCTTTCCTTGTAAGAGCTTGGCCTAATTATTTTAATACAAAATAATTTTGTTTCTTTCTTGGCAGCACTGAATGATTATCGTCTTGGGTTTCTTTAATACAGAGCTACAGTTTACTGCTTCACTTTTCTGTTTTCTGTTTAAAACCGATGAAGAAATGAAACAATTTTTCTCAAGCCCACTTGTGTACAATAATATGTAAATTATTAATGTAGAAAGCAGATGAAGTAATAAATACAGTATGACCATTCGATTTATATCAAATAGATTATTCATAAAAGTAATTTAATCCCTCCCCCAAGAAAAGAAGCATATAATGAACACATACAGTACATGCATAACAATACTTAACATTCTAGAATTAAGTGAAAAGACAAAGAACCAGAGACAATCTGTTATGTGGTAAGGTTGCTGCCATTGAATAGCTGCACCTTGAAACATTACAGCCGTACAGTAATAAAATATTGTAAGTTTACCTACAGCAGAATGTAGGCTTCAAGTTGATTTTGTTGCACAGGTGAAGAGGAGGGAGTGGGGGGGGGGGAGGTGGTTGGGGTAAGGGTGCGGGTGAATTCATGATCCTTCCTGTGCCACAGATATGAGTGGTAAATAATGACAAATTATTCTAAAACAAGTGCTACAATCTCTTACGTATGTTATCTGGAAGCAGTTTTGTACGAACAAAAATTTCAAATAGTTATCGAGGATTTAACATAGTGATTATTAAGGGAATTACTGGACCAGGTGGGAGACATTACTACATAGGCAAACTATGATGTATGTGTTTGTAGATGAACTTTGCTTTCTAGGGCACATGTAAGTGGAGAGAGGAAGAGAGATAGAGAGAGCGATCTGTCTTCATTTTGGAAGGAAATTGTTCATGAATGTGGAAGAGGAAGGGCTTTTAGATATTATATCCTTTCAAGGTTTTTTCATAGAAGAGTATTTACTGACTGACCCAAACCCATGAGAACCTTTTCCTTAATTTGTTTACTTTCAAAATATGGATCCTTTAAAGACAGACAGCAGGAATTTGCCCTCCCTTTGTCCTAGGGGCTTACAGGATAAATATGCTGAGAAAAGTATGAATTGGTAGCTCACTGTTCCACGTCTCCATGCCTAATGCCCGAAATAATATGTTCAAAATTAAATTGATATAAAAATGTAGGGCAGTGTCAAATAGCATCAGATTTCCCCACATTTGGTCGCACTGTGGTTGCTTCATTGCGGACGGTTGCTTTTCCTTTCTCTGCCCTCTCAAAATAGCGGACGATGATGTAGGTCGACCCTCTTACCCCCTTACCCCACGTCCTTCACCTGTTTCATTTAAGGTAACTTCCAACTGCAAAATGACATGTTTGTACATTGTGACTGAGGTTTATTATACACATGTATGCTGTAAGCCTGTTCATTTTAACATGTAAAATTTGTATATTTTGATTTCACACAAAAAGCTATAAGAATTTCAAAGTAACTTTTGATGGCAATGGGCTGCCCAAAAAAAAAAAAAAAAAAAAAAAAAAAAAAAAAAAAA
>JAIPMN010003815.1:0-20263 GCA_020650975.1 Apostichopus californicus | reverse complement strand
AGAAACTTTTGATGAAAATGGATTGCCCCCCTAAAAAAAAAAGAAAAAAAAAGCGGTAATTAAATAATGAGCATTAATTGAACAGTTTCAAGTTTTTTATAGTTTGTTTGTCATTAGGTGAGCAGAGCTGCCTTTCTGCTCTCTTGCATTATGTTTAAAATAGCTTAAAAGTACAGGAAATTACAGGGAAAACAATTTTAAGTGCATTTCAAATTTTGCGTAGCGGTTTCGAAGGCTGTGAACTTTAGCTCTAAAGAGCAACTAGTAGTATATGGTTCCTGTGTACAGCAGCTGCGATACATCTTACAAAATTACCCAGGAAGTTCTCAAAGGAGGTTCCCTTAAAAATTAAAATCGTAGCGTTCTTGGAAAGAGTAAATTGCCTACTGATAAACATCATAATAAGAAGATATTTAAACAAACAGATCAAAAACTGATAATTATCAGATATGTTGACAATTCAGCGCTTGATCCATTCCAAAACAAACATCCCCTCTTCCTCTCCCCTTATCCATGCGAGTGACAACTAAGAGAATGAAATACTGTACAGTTGGGGGATGATTTACTGTTGAGGGAATTACATACCACAGTACTGTACATACAGTGTGTGTACAGCGCAATACACCAACATGAAGTAATCTTGGTTCCTTCAACTTGCAGTTCTAACCTGTCTTTAGTTGATCATGTTTCGTGGGCTCCTGCAAAAGCAATCTGCAAATGTTGGCTTAGAAGATGGCTGGGTTAATTTGTGACATTTGAGTGCCCCTCAAGAAAATAAAATAAAATTAGGATACGGAAAAAAGACTTGAAAACTGTCAGTTTCAGTCAGATACATGCATCATATCAGTAAGAAACAATTTGTGAGCTTGTGGCAATTCTATGATGTATGTACAGTAGACTTGCTTCAAGTCTTTCGCTGACTGGGCTCCTGCAAAAGCAATCTGCAAATGTTGGCTAAAAAGATGGCTTGGTTAATTTGATGACATTTGAGTGCCTCTCAAAAAAAAAAAAGATTAAAAAAGAGGATATGGAAAAAAGACTTGAAAACTGTCAGTTTCAGTCAGATACATGCATCATATCAGTAAGAAACAATTTGTGAGCTTGTGGCAATTCTATGATGTATGTAGACTTGCTTCAAGTCTTTCGCTGACTGGGCTCCTGCAAAAGCAATCTGCAAATGTTGGCTAAAAAGATGGCTTGGTTAATTTGATGACATTTGAGTGCCTCTCAAAAAAAAAAAAGATTAAAAGAGAGGTTATGGAAAAAAGACTTGAAAACTGTCAGTTTCAGTCAGATACACGCATCATGTCAGTAAGAAACAATTTGTGAGCTTGTGGCAATTCTCTGATGTATGTAGACTTGCTTCAAGTCTTTCGTTGATGATACTTAAAAAAAGTTAGCCTCATATCGTATCAGTTTGTATTCTATAGATCACATCTGGTGTATAGTAGGTACTGTATGAGGTGCCTCACAATGAAGGAAAAAAAAAATGGTTAGTAAACAGACAAGAAGAGGTCTGTTGGGATAAAGTGGTAAATTCTTACTAAGGTTTGTAGGCTAGGCTTAGCCAGCATATTAATAGAGAATGGTGGGTATTTGACACCCCTACCAGTTCAGTTTGGAAACCGTATCCATCCAGAGTAGAGTAGATCAGTGAAGAATGGGTCAAACAAATTGCGTGGGAAATATTCCAAAACCATGGCGGCGTGCGTGCGTATGCGGGAAGAATATGAAGCGGGAATTACTCTACGTACACTATCTATATAGCTATAGTCAGCGCCACAATCTCCTCAACAACCTGTTTGGTTCCTGGAGTCGGTTTCTGTGGTAAAGAACTGTGACATCACAATGGAGGAAACAAAGGCTTCATCTTTTCCTATGCCACTGACCTCAGGATGCTGTTCAGACTTTCAGGAAAATATTGACTTCTTTCAGTTCCCATGACAGATAGAGAACTATCAAAAGTATGGCTTTGGCATGTGAAGTTAAAAAATCCAAGCTTTTTAGTCGGTCTATTTAGCAACCGAATATAGTACACATGTGCAACGTTCTTGAGCCCAGGCATTACAACCTGAATTGGAATGGATCATTTGAACAAAGAAATGGTTTCATTTCATTGGTTGAAAATTAAAACACATGTATGCAATCTCCATCACACATAACTATATAGCCCTTTCTGAAAATCACTGACGAACTAATTGGTTGGACCATGTATATGCCAGGGTATATTAGTCAACAGACTCAACTTTATCAAGTAGCAAATGAACTTGTTTGATGGTGATTGTAGATACAATGCAAAATTAGCAAGGAATATTAATATTTTTGAATTATGACAAAATAATTACAATATTTGTGTATGACAGTTTCGTCCAAAACAGTAATTGGGAATGGAATATTAGAACCATGAAGAGGCAGTGAAATGTGGGCGGGGGAGTGAGAGGGAGGGGTGTAGGTGGATAGTAGAAAGGGATAGGTGGAGCAGATGAAGAAGAAAGTATTCCAAGCAATTCAGAGTACCTTAAGTTGTTCCTATTTATGGATATTGATAATTTGATTGCCCTAAAGATCTAGGACATTCTGTGGCATGATTAGGTTTGTGCATTCTGTGAACGGCGTCTTTTCTAAAAACTCATTAAAGTTCGTGTGAATAGTGGATGCGCTTAATGAGGTTGGGATGTCCCTGAGGCCCAAATGTTTATTCACTGTATTTGAACAGACAGTTTCAAACTAGGTTAAGTAGCTTCCCATGTATTGATGACCAGAACATATATATATCCTCAAAGAAGTTCTACGGAGTATAATATCTTCTTATAAATGCTCCTTTTGGGTTGCAAGATGGGCCCACTGATGGCACAAACATTTGTAGAGCATGATACCCAATGATACTGTGAGTACAGTGGATACAGTTCTTTTACTCGAATTATGATCATCAAGGGTGAGGATGCAGTTTCGAGTCCTTAGGTAATGAGAATTGAGTTAGACTGAAGGATATATAGAAGATATCGGAGGAACCAGAATGGGGCATTGAACTATAACAGGTCAAGAAGAGATAGGGTCAAAGGTTATCCCATTGCAAACTTTTTATATAACCTAGAATTTTTTTAAGATCTATCACTTTGTAGTAAATGCCCAAACCTGTGAGGTTGTGAGGAATGAAGGTCGGAATTTCTGCCCCTCCCCCAAAAGAAAAAGAAAAAAAGAAGAAAAGAGGGAGATAATTTTTTTTTAAGAGTGATCAAGAGAAAACCCAAAAGTATTAAGAGCAGCAACTTAAAATCAAGCATTTAGTCACATGATCCGTTCCAGCCAAAGCATTGATTTCTCTTGTACAAGTACAATATAGTATAGTTACCTGTACTCCTACTCTCCTCATAATATTGTACTCATACTCATGGGGGGGGGGAGGGGGGATTAGTGGAGAACCCAGACAGTTTATGTGAAACAACTCCTGCTTTGGAAAGCATCAAATATTTTATAGGAATATTTCAGACACTCAGCTTTTCAGAAATATTTCTCCACCCATTCAAAGTGTCACGTCATAAATTGTGTTATTATTATGATATTTTCTCTCCAGTTTTGATACTTTTCATGACAGCTGACAGATATATCTTTTTCCTCATACCATTAAATTCTCCAGTTACACTTTTTTTGCCCAAATTTGACGCCAGGTGATATGTGAACTGACCAGGGTTAAATCATTTTATCAAGAGTGTCTGAAAGGAAGAGGAATTCAGAACTGTGAATGATATTTTCTGAATCTAGGCCAATGTGTACATTTGATATCACATAAAAAGGTTCTTCCACTGTTTCAATTAGTCACAAAATTGGTCATTTCATCTCTTAGTTCACCTAAGAGACCCTTTCAGGTATAAGTGGAAAGATGATTATCGTTAGTGTGTCTTCATCCGGGGCGTGAGGGCATCTTGTCTTTCATAATGACATTCCTCGTGAGACATTGCACCATCAATTATTCTTTTATAATAAATGTCTCGCTAACAAGAGACACCTGTACAAAATAACATCCATGGATGCTGTAGTTATCTTCTATTTAATGGACTTCTGTATAAAGTGGTTTCCGCAATATGCTAGACAGACCAATTATGGCCAGAGTAGAGATATGAACTATGGTCGTATTGAGATGTGATTGCGTTAATTTACAACGCATACTGTACGTGCCTCTCTCTCCTACCTGTCCCCATTCTACTGTTACACTTTCTTATCTACCAAGCGGATAAAATTTGATTATATTTAATCAGTTATGAACGACCAACCGTATAGCTGTTAACTCTCTTCTGATGTGGGATGGGAAGAATGTGGGGGAGGGGAGAGAGGGGGAGGCGAGGTGTAGAGGGTGGTGGGGGTGGGGAGGATGGTGGAATGGAAGAATTGTGATGTCATAAATTTGACAGTGCCATCTACATATCTAGGCAACAGCTCAAAGAACATTCAGAAATTTATTCATCTGACTTAATTAGTGTCATCTTTCTACTTTAGAAATTCACACTATAGAGTTTTAATGCTCCTTCTGAATGTGTAAGAGCACCTTCAAAGTGATTACACCCTTAATGCAAGTTTGAAATAAAAAGGGAAAAGGAAAATCACAAAATTAGAAAATGTTTGTTAAATAGTATATTTTCATTTTAGGTATATATAGAATAAAGTACTGCATATTAAAATATGATATTCATGTTTTGATGTAGCATTGTGAAATTAAAGTATCGTACATAACATAATCTGTTCGGTACATGAATGATTCCAAAAGTGGACCTTAGGGTGGGATTAAAATTGAGATTCATGTTAGCCAAAACTAAACGTCATAGTCTTGATGGGGTTTGTCATATGACTTAATGTGCATGCATATTCTGTACACAAATTTTCGGGAATTTTTTAGGGACATTCAAACTTTGTGTAGCAACTTTGTATGTTCTTAACTATGTTTATATTTAAAATTAATATATACTCACTGTGTACAAAAACTGCTATTTGTAAACCTTTTCACTTGTATGGCAGTTTGCCCATTGTGCATAGCATTTTGTGATGCGATTCCGGATAAATTATTCCCTGTCTATACACACTTGTGCATTAAAAATTCAACTTGTATTTAGAGGGTCAAAGGTCATATTCATAAAGTTTGTTTAAAATTTGTAAGCATCTTATTTAATTAAAACATCATAATCTTTTACTTCATAGTGGTTAAACATAAACAGGTTCAATAGCATTTATGGGTAAAAGGGTGAATAAACTAATATTGATCAAACTCAAAACTCAAAACCTGCAGTGTGTCATATGCTACAATTACAATATTGCATAAGCAGAGGAATTGTTTACTTGTTGCATTTTTGGACAGGAACACATGGTCCTGGGATTAAAAAAAAAAAAAAAAAAAAAATTATGTTCAAAACACAGGTCTGTTTCTATGTTTTCAAACTGAAATATATGGCTTGAAGGCATCAAAGCGAAGTAACTTCCTGTACCAAGTACTGATAAAATTTAGGAATGTTACAATGCGAGACATTGTTTAGCCTTGAGGACCGTATTCTATGTACTCACTGAAGTTTTTGGCGACAATTACAGTCTCTTTCAGTGTTGGAATAGTTAGAACTGCCTGTGTCTGTTTCAAACGTACATCAAACATTATATTAAACCTCCAACAACCAAATTGTAACTAGTGACAGCATAATAGCTAAAGGCCCTTTGTTTGTTGCTGGAAGATTTCAGGCTTGTCTGGAAAAGAAGCATATTAGGCTATTGTGAAAACATCTGTGGGAAAGGGATTGTGAATGGAATATTGAAGGTATTGGTGTCAGCTAACCCTTTTATTATAACCTTATATGTTTGTTGTATGCTCAGGTCCACATTGCCTTCAACATGATCACATGAGTGTATTCAAATGCTTGAAACCGTCTCATTTCATTTTTATTGGTCACTTTTGGCAGCTTCTAGCCATGTACTGTACATTATATTACAGTATGTATAAAAGCTCTTTCTGATTTTCAAGTACTGAACATCTCACTTGGTTGGTTTTACTAAATTGTTAATATTACTATGTCACTGTATCGGCATTTTAAGTTTGATGGACTAAGGTACTATAACATATCATATTTATGGTTTATTCTTTCTGTTATGGTATGACAACTTTGACAAGAGAAGAAATCAAGGCAAATTATTATGTCTGTATAAACACATACATGTGTAAAATCCAGCTCTAAGCTCAATCTGGTGATAACTGTAAACTTATACTGTATTTGCACATATGTAACTGTATGACAATCACATAAATTTGGAAAGTATCCTCATCAATAAAAGGCTTACACAAAAGTTGCTCCTTTAAAATAGAAAGGGCTTTGCAACTGTGATTTGATCTGAAGCACTTAAGGTAAAGATCATAAGGTCAAATACCATAAACTATACAGATATTCTATAGGGCTTGAGATATCACTAACTGTGTCATTGTCAGTCCTAGCATATGGCTGATACCATGATGGGTGCTGTGGTAAGATGTAACTAGTTAACTGTACAAAAAGATATATATAGTCACCATGTAACAACAGTGTGGGCACTTGACATTATATATACATGTACCATTTAGAATCAATTAGCTTCCAGTTAAACCTGGTATGGCTTGACAATGCTAGGACTGTGTAGTCATCAGGTTAGGGTAATCGTAAGAAACAAGATTCCATTAATCTCAAATAACTGAGGAGATAGGGAATTCAGAACATTTTGTACGTCATCTTAGAAGTGGTGCCAGAAAATTGCAATTTGATCTTGCTGAAAGTGAAAGTTACCAAAAAGTAGCCAAATTGTTACACTATTACAGTACAGCCATATTTGACTTCGCTCCTCGCTTACCTGTCTCCCCACAACCTTAGCACTCACGTTCTCCTGTGTCCAGTATGAACTGGTAACATTTTGACACTGTGCGCTCTCTATGGCTGGACCCATCTGGTCAATGCCCTTCCTTCTCAATCTACCACCCAAAGTGTCTAGATGTCCTTTTTGTGTCCAATTTTAGACCTTTTCAACCTTATTGGAAACAGCTATGTTGGTTGCATACACAGTTTTGGTCATAAATTGCTATATACAAATACAGTATGCAGAACTGCTGTGTATCAATCTCTAGTGTGCACTGGTTTACACAGAATCTTAAGTACTTTCCATTTTAATTTTTTTTGTGAGGAAACACATTCACTAACCTAAGCTTGGAATTTACCTGATTTACATCAAAATGCTGTGGGGTGGACAAGAGGCAGGTAGATTTGCCCTTCTTCATAATTATTGAGACCAGATTAGATTTTGGGATATTTCCCTCTACTGCTCAGTGTAATTTATGTCACCCCTCACTTACATGTCCCCTCATAGCAGATGCACTACTTCTCTCTAGCAGTGCTATAACTTTATAGCAACTGGTGCACCTTTCAGCTATTCATATTCTCTACCTTTGCAGTCTGTTCGAATGATGATGGCAGATGTTACCTCTAGGTTTTGCAAAAGGCCAAAATTAGGTCAAGTTTAATGTTCTTCGTTTTATGCTGTCAGACTTCCTAAAAAGAGTTTATTTCGGAAACTGAAAATAAAACTTGAAAAGCAATCGTTGAAACCATTTCTGGTTCTGTTTCCCGTTGTTTGTCAGCATCCACACAGTCTGTATTATATTTTCGGGAGATTTTCAGAGATTGAGGTTGTTTTTATTGGCCCTGATAAGCAAGAAGAATGTTCCTGAATAGAACGGTACTTTATCAACTGTACAATCTGGTCGTTATCAGTTAACTACAAATGTATTGTATGTATACTGTATTAAGGGATCTAGGATATATGCTGTCAGGGTGGAAAAGATCTTATCTGTTTTAAAGGATTCCCACAGTTACACAAATCATTTCAAGTCAGGACTGCAAAAGTTAAGAGATTTTGTTTTGTCTCTAAATGCCATTTCATTAATTAAATTGTAAGAGATAACTACTATTGTTGTCAGTTTTAAATCTTTGTAGAATTCAATAAAACGTTCATAAATGTTCTCGTGACATGCCGTAAATTATTATTTTCTTTACTCCCTACTGTAGCTCAGTAGCCTCTTCTATGTCTCCTCTGTTATAATTAAAAGTACTCTTGAATGACTCAAAAGTTTCACAAAGAGATTCTGGCAGTTTCTGGGATTTAAAAAAAAAAAATGAAAACTTTGTACAAAAGAAAAAATAGAACATAGCAAGAAGAAAATGTCAACGGTACAAAATTGTGCAACATTTTCCCCAAAGATTTTGCATTTCGCATTGCTAGTTTGCATCAATTTGACCATTAAACAAGACTTGTCCAAACTTTGATATGACTGTTACTTCCTCATTCACCTGTCTCCTCACAACCTCAGCACTATCACAGACTATAGTAACTATTGTCTTTGGGAGTGAACTGGCCCGTTTAGCCAGGTTTCATGGTTAGAATCAATTGACAAATTTGTTTGCCGGATTTAACATCAATTGAGTTAGTGGGACATTAACCATACAATATATATTACCCATGAAGATGAAACATGAATTAAGTGAAAGTAACTTGCAAGGAGAATTAGTTGAGTTGGTTTATAGTTTTCAAGCCTATTGGATTACATAATTCCATAATTAAATGTAGTTCAACATCTGGGATCTAGTCAAATTTGAACCTCAAATATAATTGAAGAGAAAGTCAAGTTCTCAAATGTGGATATGTCCAGGTCAGCTTTTTAACCTCCCTGAGTGAAATTAAAAATCCATGAAACCTACTTACATTCTCAATTTATGTGAGCATTAAAGCAGTATCAGCTCTACATATGTAGACAGTAGAATCATGACCATGATCATCATCAATTTTAGTCTTGTGCCTTTCCAAATAAAATGTGTTCGCAGCTAAAATAAGACCTCTCTCTATATAAGCCTATAGGTTCTAAGCTAATCAGTATTATATCTTATAGCCATGCAAGGTGGTGGTGGTGGTTGGTGGATTGTTATAAATTGCCCCATGATAGTTCTGCTATAAAAGTCACCCTTAGGCCGGTGTGACTATTTGATCAAGCGAGATTACAATTGCAACTCAAATACTTCTTTCCTACAGCAATGTGCGAAAAGATTGCTTGACCTTTTTACTACTCAAACACAAAGTCTGTTACCTGTGTATAAAGCTCCATGTTGGCGTTCGATAAATACCACACCAGATTATGTCGTGTCCTTTTCTTAAGGGGATCAAGAAAATGCCTCTTGGCACATTTTGGTGTTTTTAACTTCTTCTTTAATAGGCTCACACATATGTGCAGAATAAAACTTGAAAGAATTCTTAGCTTGAAACATATGACACCGAAAAATTATGACATTATGAGGGAAATTTAATGCATGTTGTTCATTTAACTTTTTCCAACATCAGGAATTGAATATCCCCTCCACCTCCCCCCCCTTCCCCTTCTTCCATTGGAATCTTACTTCCACTTATAGTAGTCCCGCAGAATGCATTATAAAATGCATCAAAGCTCCTGAAGGGATTTTGTCAGCAAAATAAGTAATGCAATACTAGGAAATACTCCAATAAAACGAAACAAAATCAGTTAAAAGTTTCAGGATGTCTGTTGTTCCCAACAACTCCCTGCTGTACCTTTAGCTCTGGAACTAGACTATCTGTATAATAAATTTCAAATTTTTGGCTCTAGTGAAATGACACTTGCCAGATTTTGTGGTTGTGACAACCACATGTGTTATAAAATTCTGGCATGGGATTATATCCATGTGCACCAGAAATGTAACTTTTAGTGTTAAGTTGGGACTTGGCACATACTTAAAAAGGAGGTCAGTATTTATGCCAAACCTAAGCATGCTTGAAATTGCTAGGAGCTTCTGTTCAAAATGACTTTACTCTCCAGTCTAAGGTGCTTGTCATCCATGTTATTTCCGAAATTACATGAGGTATGATAAAATCTTAGAGAATGAATCAATGTCTCATTGTGGGTATATATGTGGTCACTTTTTAAGTGGCAGTATTTAAAAAGGCTTGTTAACATTTTGAGCATACATGGGTAACCCATTATCTGACCTTTCAGTATATTAAGGAGGGGTAGGAGGGGGATGAGAGGGGGGGGGGTGGGGTGGGGAGGGGAGGGATGTCTTTGTTAATATCATTCATGTGGATGATATATATTGTTTTAGTTTGTACTTACTATATGCTTCAATGCTTACAATATATATAGAACATCATGCAATCAGTTCCATGTGTACAGTAAGTCATACATCTGACAGGTGCAAATTACGCATCAAATAGGATTTCGCTGTATAATGTCACATTTGTAAGATGCATGCGTGAGAGTATTTGGGAATTTCCCCGAGACATTGTTGACCGGTTGCTCACCCCCTATTACTGGGGTAACAGTATGTGCAAGTCTGTTCTACATCAAGTCTCTCAGAAAACAGGGTGAATGATTCACCACCAATGCTTGCTTCGATCCTTGGTACAGTATATAGGAAGAAGTCCTGGGATGTTACGTGACTGATTTTGAGGGTGTGAGAATATGTTGGCAGTGAAGGGTAAAAAAAAAAACCAACCTTGAAACCCTTTGGCCTTTTCGATGCTCTGAAGTAACAGGGATGGAGGAATGTGTTGTTGACTTTTGAAATATTTAATGGGATGTTTTATATTACCTGGTGTAAGATAAAAAGAGCGAACATTTGCGTCACCTTTGTAGATTTGACATTAAAAGGTCTGGCTTCGAAGTCTTCTGGGATAATTATAGGAGACATAGAGTCTAGTGTATTCAACATTTAGAAAACATTAAACTTAAGAATCCCTACAGTACTCTGCCTACAAAATGTCATTCTAGAACAGATGGTGGGGTTATCTTTACTCATAATTTTAATATTGTTTGGCCACCATGCTTTCTGGAGGATGATCAATATTAGATAAATAAAATTGGCAACTGGCTTTTTTATTACTTTTGGAACTTCCTGTATTTTAACCCCTTGCTATGGAATGACACCATAAATTATAAGCTGAGCATTTTGTGCCAAATCAGTGAGTTAAGCTGTATATCTGAGCATTGGTTTGAATAAAGAGCGTTATATGTTTTGAAGCAACTTTAAAATCATAAATGTTAATGGAGTTGCAGTATATATATCTTCATTAACATTTCATGGTTCTAAAGATCTCTCTCCGTAATGAATTAACAAAGCAAATATGACCAGTGGTCTCCACTGTTGAATTCATAATCTATTTTTTTTTCTTTATTTATTTGTATAATAAATTCATTGCCTCATGCTTCCACATGAAGATACACAGTATACTTCACTTGAATGTAAACTAACTGTAAAGCTTGTCTACGAACATACAGTGTGTTGTTGCTCAGTCTGATTTTCCAATTCAATGTAAATTCTGATCTCTGTGAAACCTGTTTTGGTCATCTTCAGGGTACTTTAGTTAGTATGTTTATTACTTCATGTATGTTACCAAATGGGAAAAAGTGAGAATATGAATGATTTTATTATCTCCTTTAGCACTGGTGGGAACCACCTGTGAACAATTGCCACAAGGTGCAGTGAATGAACTGGGTTTTATATAACTCTGGAAATGTTAGCTTCATGCAGAGAAAAAAAGTTTTCGGAGAGTTAAGTTGGTATAGTTACGGACATCTAGAAAACAAGCATTGTAATTTACTTCATCAGAAAATACTGACAGTTTTGGGAAGTTTTGGGGATTATTATTCTTTGCCGAGTATTTTGGTATCTTTAGCCATTAATTGTAGATATTAATCTTTCTGCTGCTGTACCGCCTAGATGGACTTGATGAAAATACGAATCACTTTATGATGTAAAACCAGACTATGGTAGGGGGAGATCTAAAACCACCCATGAAGTCTATTGGAGTGAATGAACTCTGTACAGTATTTTATGTGACCTCTAAATTCTGCATGTTGGGGACTCCATGCCGGGAGACGCTTTGACGATAAATTGACAGGAATTTTTTTGTTGGGATTTTGTCCCTTTTGTATGCCCATGGACAACAACAATAGTGATCATTTGTTGGCAACCATTCAGTAACAGTTATTTGTTAGTGTTTGGATGTTACATCTTGTATTGATAACTTGCCTTAAGCGTTTATAGAATCAATTGTACAAAAATTACAGGTCAAACCGCTTAATTTATGTTAAATGCTTTTGTTTTATCGTTATTATTGGACATGGAATTTATGTTAACATAGAAAGGCGTGGGGTGGGGGGGGGGGTGGGGGGCTAGAGAGTATGGGTAGATATTTATGTACCAAAGGAGACTTTCAAAATTTGCAAAAGTGGGCATTTTACTCAAGTTCCAAGTGATTGGGAAGTTGTTTGCATTTGATGTGTTGGCCCTCCCGATAGGTTTGATTAATTAATGTTAAAAGTGTTTGATAAATATTGATCTAATCAGCTGTTGTGCATGAAAGTACCAACAAACAGAATTTAGTTAATTTATCCATACCCAAATTGGCCGGTTTGGAAGATGGGAAAGTACATAATTTGTCATTTGTGCAGAGACTGGTTTCCATTCCCTCTACAAAGATTCTGAACAATTCCCCTCATAGTTTCCATTTTAGCTTCATTCTAGACACTGTACATACTGTACCAGACTGTTGTGTAAGAAATGATAAGAATGAAAAGTCCAAAAATATCAGTTCTAGGTGAAAGCTTAGCTGTATTTATCATAAATTTTAAATTGATGGTGCCCCCCCCACCCAAAAAAAAAATTTAGATCTGTTTATTTTAGTTACATAACAAAAATGTATTTTCGACACAACACTGTTTGACCTTTCGTTGGAGAGCACACATTGCCTGTCACTTAGCTAATAACAACCAATGAGTGTAACATCTTCGCCACTAACTACTGTATGTATATCGATATACATCATGTCCACATGTTTTAGAAGTACATATTTTATCTCTGTATAGTACTCTTATGTCAAAAAAACAAAACAAAAAACAATGCTTTCTTTTGTTCCTCTATCTCTCTTTACAAACATTTGAAGTTACATGGAGCCCTAAATCAACATGAGGGGAGTTTTGTCTTCCAGAGATAAAAGCGTGCAGGGTTTCGGTGTATTAGGGTTTGTAGCAGGATGGCTATATACAGTACAATGGCACTCTGTTTGACTCTGTTTGACTCTGTAGCTTTGATACATGTCAATGGGTAGATGTTTTAGCTCTTCTGGTATCGTGTGACCAAAAGCAAAATGTCAGCTCATGTAACCCATTACCCTGGCTGTTGGGTGGGAGGGGGGGGGAGGTTTATTTTCACATTGGTGTGATTTTCGTGCGAGGAGTTCATACTGCCAAAAGCTGCAGTTTTCAAGACCGGTGAATACTTAACTGATTCCTGTAGGGTCCCCTGGCCAAATCTCAAACCTGTGTCTATGAAGGTATGTGAGCTTCACAAATAGAAATGTAGTGTTTGAGTATTAATTGACATCACCTGATGACTTTGTCCATGATATACAGGTAGACTGATTAAAACAGAAAGGGATACATTACAAAACATAATGACATGCTTATTGACGAGCTACACTCGTAGCAGATGGTAGTAGTGCAGCAGGAGTGAGGAGACATGTAAATCATTCTAACGTCCAAACCATTCAATTTTTAGCTGCACTTCAAACTGTAGTTTACTCTTAGAGAGAACAGAGAAATGAAAATTGATCCTTTCCCCACTCCTTTTTCCATGTCCTGCTTGTCCCCGAGAACCCCCCCCCCCCTCATTGCCAGTGGACACCATGACATATTTCCTATTCATCTTCACATTCCCGTATATTTAGTAACTGGTTATTTTATGCAGCTCTCTACAAACGTTGATGAGCATTAATATTGGTATGCCAGGGTTGCAATCTTTTCCATAATTTATAGATGAAATTAAGTGCCGAGTTCTTCCTTCTCTCCCCCCACCCCCCCACCATCATCAACCTTGATCTGACAGATATATACAGGTTGTAAATCTAGCTATATCATAAATCCAGCTCTGAAATGTTCTACCAAGTCTCCCAGGGGACATGATTGGAAGTATATCATCGATCTAGTATCATGTTCACGAACAGGTGAACATCTCTCGACTTTTTCCTCCCGACATCATCACCTGTCACCACTTGCCCGTTTCATGTTCCCAGGTGATAGACTTTATTTGATCAACTAAAGTTCACAGGGAATCATTCATGTTTTCTTAATTAGTGATGATTTGCTGATGATAATGTGAAGCAGTCTTGACTGACTTCTTGGAATGTGAAGTTTTGAAGGCTTAAGAAATATGAAACAGTGCATGATAGCACTAACTTTGAACTCTAAGATGAAGTTCAGTTGTTGTGATAGACATACATACAATTTGTTGGAAACAATTTTTTTGTTTTTGGGAGGACCGCCTGACCTACATATCTTGGTCAGAGTGGTTTTAGCAGTCAAATGTATCCCTACTATTGGAGTGTACAGTACAGCTGCTGATTGCTGCAAGAACCAGTTCAAAGTACAGTGTACAACAGTGACCTGAATGAACGCAAGATATCATATGGCAGAGTCGTTACGAGTGGAAATCAATGATAACAGCGGGGTGCAACAACTCAGAAACGGTTGGTATGTGGGCCGTAGGTAGGGTAACTCGTGAAAATGATATTCTATCAGCCTGCTGCCTTTATTGAACTCTCCGAGGATGGAGGGGGAAGGCATTGAAGATTTGATTTGAGAATAAGAAAAAGAAATATTGAAAACAGTTATCTACAAGGGAAAGGGGAGGGGATAGGGGGTTGAGGACTGATGAGAGTGCAGTTAAGAGGGTAGTTAGGAGTGCAGATGAAGTGGATGTAAGTATTGACACCTTTCAAGGACGATAATTGTTTGACGATCATTCGATCAGGCTGCTTGTACAGTAAATTGTGATTTGTAGTCTCGAAATTTTCTTTTCTTTTCTGCATGGCCGTTTAACACTTTAATTGAAACAAAACGTGAAAATTTGATTTTGAGGTCACTAATCACGTTTCCTAATATTAGGAAAGTAACTTTTTCAGGTGCAGATAGTGTCCATGATTGATTTCATTAAACAAAGAAAGACTCCCAACATATGGTGCCAATTGAAGAATGTTTTGATGGAGAAATTGAATTTGCTATCTTTTCACCTGTTACAGCTGTGGCCAGTTAGTGATGGTCAAACCTCAAGGATAAAGGGTATAGGGGAGTGGCTTTTTAGTGGTTACAGTATGAATCAAATGTACCCTGCTTGATAATTCAGAGTTTTATGCAGAAAATAGGAGAACACTTTTAAAGGAATAACTGATATGGATTAAATGATTGTTAAAATGCTGACTTGTTACAGCAGCTGTTTTGTTTTGGTGTCAAACTTTCGGAAACTGTTGCTCTTGAATCGATGTTTTGCCACAAATTAATGATAAAGGATGAAATGACCAAAAATTCTTCAAACTTAATCAACGAAAAATTGCACCAGAAACAATGGAAATTAGGTAAGAACTTCAACGACTTTTTCAAAGTCAAAAGAAACACATGGCATAAACTTTGCAGGAGACAAATTTTCCTCAATAATTGGACTTTATATTAAAATAATTGTTATAAACTTATTAATTAGAAATATTCATATATTTATGGACAAATGGACAATTGTATCCACATACATACTTTTGTTACATTGAAGAATATTCAGTTACGTATTTTTCAGCATGTTGCAAACTTAGACTTGACAGTACTTTGTCTACAACCCAATGCAAATTTGACTTTTGAAATACAACAAGCACTAACTTTACTGTACCAATGAAGGGTAACATTGTATTATATACTAGAGATTGTATATATTCAAAATATGTATGCTTGAATATAGTGGTATAAAAAATCAAGAAAACTACCTTCAGGAGGTAAAGAGAACCATCATTCTATTATCCATCGAAAGTAAAAAACTTCCCACTTATACATCGAAACCTCTCTCCTCCCGCAGAAAATGTCACCTTTTGTGTCTTGTTGTTTTTCTTGGATAAAGTGGGTCAAGTTGGCATTAAAAGTAGATATTTCTTTTAGATGTCACTTTTCTGGGTCTGGTCAAATGCTTACAATTCTGTCAGTGATTCACATTAATTTGTCACTATAGGACCTCCATGGCAGACAGCTCCCACATATTTTAACTTCATAAAAAGTGGACATAAATTTGTAAAACCAGGCAATGCCAGGATTCCAGACCATATATGACACGGTTTGAAATGTGGTTGGCTAACTTGGTAATATTATGGTGTTGTTAGCAACCAGATGTCCTATGTGGATGAAGTTACAAGAGGTGGGTGGAGCTAGAAATCTTGTTGGTAAAGATATCAAATCTAGGCTATAAATGAGATGAATGCAGATCAGTTTTGCTGGTTTGCCTGCTACTAGAATAAATCTCCGAATATATACTAAATCATATCAATGCTTTTGAAAATTTTTGTAACATGTATTCGATACAAGTGGGTGTCCCTTTATATTATAACGTGAGAAAAGTATGAATGAGGCATTTATATATTCCCTAATGCAAGTGTGGGCTTGATGAAGGAAATAGATCTGTTAAGACATTTTCATGTTTCATCGAATGACTATTTAAAAATCATAAAATGCCACAGGCCACATGTGATTCCACTTTGTTGTTAGGGGTATATGTGTGAGAAGGAAGGGCATCGACCGGAGGAGCCGGTCCCTGAGGGTGCACAGTGTTAAAAGATTACCAGGGCATACTAGACACGGTAGAAGGAGGTGTTAAGGTTGTGAGGAGACAGGTAAGCTTGTCACTCATAAATATATAAACCAGTAAGTTTTATGATATATGTGTGTGTATCTGTCACTAGCACACACATCACCTCCTTTAAGATTTGCATTACACCATGCAACTGGACTGAAATATAATTAACACTAGTGTAGTGTGGAGTGGATTGCACAGTGTGTATATAACGGACTGGTTCAACAAGGTTGCTTTGCAAAGATCGTTAGTTTCTTCCATGTTTCTGAACACAAAGCTTTGGTTCTATGGTTTTTCATTAGTCTAAACCTTAGATCATACATTATGCCTCGTGTAATCATAGATTTATTGATGCGAGGCAAACAAGAAAGGGGGTATAAAAATCGACTAATCATAATGCAATATCTATATTAGCCCACCCACCGTGAAGTGTTTTCTACTTCTTTGTGACATTCTTTTGCCTAGCGTTAGTTGCGCAGAGCATTTGCCCGCATTCTTATGGCATGTTTTGAAAGCATGGGCTTTCTTTGTAGCCACAAAATCTCACCGATTTGCAATTTGTTTAGGTGCAAGTACTACATGTCTTCATTCCATACACTGCGATTTGATCGCTAATCACAAGAAAAAGAGAAGAAAAAAAAAGAAGAAAGATGTCGGACAGAAGAGTGAATGGTTACAGATCTAGTATTTAATCTGCAGTCGACACTTAATTACACACAGGTCAGCACCCATCGGGCATTGTCCAAACTGTCCAAAGACACTCAATATCTGGCATGCTTGGCTGCAAGTTACACATTCTTACGTCCTCCAGATATTAATACTCACTCTATCCACACACAGATCATACACAAGCCCACATATTTGTATCAGGGGGTTTAAATATATAATGCACTGTGTGTGTGTCTTAAATTAGCCTGACCTATGTTGCTAGTCTCTCTATGGATCAATTTGTCCAAATACATATTTCAAAAGGTTTGTCAAACTGATTGAGCAAGGGTTGCAATGTGTGCTTAATTTGTGGTAAGCCGACATTAATTATGTTGGTGGTGGGGCACACATGACCTGAAAACCTTCAGGTGAATTTGCCTTAAATGTTAATGTAAGGAGCTATAGGTACCGTGGACACACAGTACTGTAGGTACATGTTAAACCAGAATTAAAGGAAAGTTTGTAAGTGCTGACTTTTCCTTACAGCAGAAAAGAGACAAAAAATATGTTTTTGTGAATTATGAAATGGATGGCATATATATGATATGATTCCACCAGTTTGTACCAAAGTCAATGCAAATTGTGGCTTTCATGTTTCCCACATACTTACATTGTTATAATAGCACATGCCCGCCTTAGTACTACTTTAATGTTTCAGTCACACAAGTCAAGTTAAATTCGAAACAATTTAGGAAATAAGTTTACTTTGTTTAAAAGGATTTTCTTCTAATATAATTTGCCCAAACAAACTTGACTGCAGCCTAGGGAAAATGATAAACTCTTGCGCATTAGAAATATCATAACAGTTCCTTTGTGAATGCTGTTTTGTCTTTTTCATTTTGGTAAGATATAATCCACTTCAAGGTGACCATTTTCCTATGAGATATTAACTACAGTTTTGCTCACAAGTAATGCTGAAACAATGCATTCATTCCAGACGATGCATAATGCTAATGTATTAAAGATGATACACTAGATGGAAGTGTAGATACTAGCCTTACTACATAAACTTGAAGAATGAAATTCAAGTAGCCATGTTTTTTTTTAAGGAAGTTTGACTCGCTAACATTTGCAGGTAATACAGATAAAGAGGAAGAGATTACTGTACAAGACTGCCTATAAAACCAGTGACCTTGAATTGTGTTTCTGTATCACCAAATCATTGCCCTTTCTCTCATCTGCTTCCTGACCTATAAGCTGGAATTCCTCTTTGTCTGTCCCACTTGCTCTTCCCACAAAATTTATGATCTATAGGTCAAAGGTCAGCTTCAAGTCCAGCTGGTCTTGATATAAAATTTAAGTCTTTCTTTGATGTGTTTCTACTTTTGTTTTGGAAACCTTTTCTTTGGGGTAACTTTTTTAGAATCAGAAATGAATTATTTATCTGCATATCTCTTTGGACATTTGAAATTAAAGAGTGGCTTAGATATGTATTTATGTATATAAATGGTTCCAGGATTAATATTTTTTCTGAAAAGTATTTAAATCTCATGTAAATTCTAATTACCATCATTACAGTTTAGCAGAAATTGTAGTACATAGACTGTAGTGGTTATAGCTACAAGGTTATGCAAATCACAGTTTACAAACAGCGAAAATTGTAAAACTCAAACAGCAGCATTGGAACCATATATCAGACTGAAACTACTTCATGGTTGAGTGAAATTCAAACGACAATTAAATTCTTGACCATTTAAGTGGAGATCTCATATGACCATATTACTACCTTATAATCAGATCTAACACAAGGGAGTGGGGGTGGGGGGGGGGCGTGAGGGAGGATTGTGACCCCCTTTAAAATACTATTGGGGGTACTTTAAGATACGGGAGTTGGTTTTATGACAGTTGCAGGTATTTGAAAATGATATCAGTCCAAACCCATCTGTAATCTTTTCATGGGAAATTGAGACCGAGCAGTTCTCAGGCTCATGAATTTATGATAACAGGATGATAAAGACTGCAGATAAAGCTATGAGATCAACTACCTGAACAAATCAAAGCGCTGATGTTTGATCAACTTTTGATACTGTTTGATACTGAAATAACCGAATAGTTAACAATACAGTTTGATTTGCTAATTGGCTTATTTGTTAACAGGGAGGGGGGGGGGAGAGAATAATGTAATTAGAATTGGATAGCAATATATGCTATGCAAATTGGTCAAATTGTTAAGTGCAAAGACGTCGGTTTTCTTTTTTTGTAACACTGGAGTCATAATATTTTAGAAGAGACAATTCAGTAACTTCAAAACTGCTACACAAAAGTTGAGCACCAAAGTATTCCCTGGAAGCTAATGAAGACAGCTTAATTAATCAAGGCTGAAGACGTTAAGAAAGAGATTAACTCTGGATAGTTTATACCGTTTTATCTAAGATTATTGTATCAATTGAGCATTTGGGCTGTAAGTTTACATACTTGCCTGATCAATACAACTGTGCCTGATACTTATGTATGCATGTACTATTTAAGAAGAAATGTACAGGATAAACAGTTCACTACTCGATCCAAGTACAGGATATTTGCAAACGTTTATCTTAAACTCTCCTTTGTTGTGCCTTTATAATATTAAATTTTTAATCCAACCCGGAATGTTTGGTGATATTCTGCCGGGTTAATGCAAGTGTTTACGACCAAATTAGTTACTTTGAAACAACAGCATCTATAAATAGGAACAAGTTCTTCAGGATTTTTAATATACCTACAGTAGCATTGTGGCATTTCTTTGTCTAATTATGCTGTTATATATATGAGTCACATTCCTTGCCGATAGAATATAATTTTTGATGTAAAAAAAATGTTCAGATGTCAAAGATATCTTCTAATGCAAGGTATGCATATTT
>JAIPMN010003814.1:0-28730 GCA_020650975.1 Apostichopus californicus | reverse complement strand
ACAGTTGGATTTGAGGGTAAGGGAAGTTAACGAACAGTGGTGTTCGTAGGACGTCTACCGTTCGACTCCACTGGAAGTGCCGCAGTAACATCTCCCAGATGTGTGTGTTATCCCAGGAATGTGTGTATAGTCCTATAGCCCATTCTCAACAGCTCATATATAAATAAGGTGAATGATCTTTCCACACAACATTAATAACAACAAACATGCCAGAAATCTATACGCATCATAATTCCCATGGCCTATAAATCTGCTAGAAATCAAACTAAAACGATCGACTTTAGGCTGTCTGACCCGCCGCTTGAAATGATAATTCATTCCAAAGGGTGACGACGAACTTACACGGGTAAAAAATAAATATGGAACCGAGGCTTCTTAATTCCCCCCCCCCCCCCCCTTGAGGGTACCTCAGCTATTTGCAAACTCTATTAATAAAGTTGGTAAAGAATATTCTTCTCACCTCGGTTGACCGTTTTTTGTGCTTGCTACAAGATTTATTGTACCTCGCTGTCACGTTTGAAATGAGGGACAGATTGTTATATAAGGAGTTCAATAGAAGAGCATTGGCGAAACTATATACCACTTGCAAGACTTTTGAGACAAATCTAACTGAGATCTAATGGGATACAAATTATAGACAATCCGAACCAATCGAAACCATGCATCGTTAAAACAGACACACGGATATGGCAAGCCATGTGGGACAAACACTGCATAATATATCCGCGTATTAAATGGAATTTATACGCGTATTAATTGGAATATATACGCGTATATATTATTAGCCAATCATATGGCTTAAATATGTCCGCGTATTAATTCGAATATATACACGTATTAATTCGAAAAAATACACGTATTAATTCGATTATATACACGTATTAATTCGAAATAATACACGTATTAATTCGAATATATACACGTATTAAATAAAATACATATGGGGATTAAATCCAATATATGCACGGATTAATTAGAATATACACACAAAACATTTCTGCTTTTGCTTTGTACATATACCAACGATAAATGTTTTGGCGGGCTCGCGAGATCGCTTCAAAAAGCGAAACTTTACACATGTACAACACATGTATATTCGAATTAATACGCGTATATATTCGAATTAATACGCGGATATATTATGCGGTGTTTGTCCCACATGGCTTGCCATACACGGACGGCAACCAGAAGTGTATAGTTTACGTGACTCGTACAGCCACCCTCTCTATGAGGTTATATTGTGTAGTGGTTGTGGTGAATGTTATTGTTGACAGTTTACTTCGAAAAAAGCTGTTTGCCCGACCAACTGAAATGGTTCTTGTATAGCAATAGTTTGACCAGGGAGGTTTTCCATAACAACTCCCTGGTTTGACAACGAAAGAAATTATGATGATGTGTATATATAAAACTGACACCGGCATATATAGTTGAGAGCATATATGTACATGGAAGTATTACCATATTGTCGTGGATTTACGATAACTTAAAACAGATTTTTACGTTCTGTTAAATTTCCACGCTTTGCTAACCCTATTACTTCTATATATATAGTATGTAATCAATATCAATATTATAATACAATTTAATAGAAATATATGTCGTTTGTCACGAGGTCATTTTTTTCAGATAAAAGGGTTCTCGATGTGCTCATACGGGGTGGCTTAACATGAAATATGAAGTTTCCATAAAAAAAAATATATAAAGCTATTTGGAACGTTCTTTTACGACAACTATTTCAACATATCAGGACTCACTGCTTTGCTTGTATCATTTATGACAAATTGTTGCATTTCTACGAAACTTGCAGGAAATTGTACTATCAATTTAACGTATATCCATACTTCTCAACGCTAACCAGCCAGTTGGGACAATTTCCTAATGCTAATACCTCTCTAAACTGTACCACAATATAGTATGATCTCAAACCACTGGTATTGTCAGTACAAACAGTTCGTAACCTTTGTCTGATAGAAACATGATATTCATACTGCTCGTACTGCCAATACGAGTGCTCTGAAGCGGCACATGACACTACAGTATAGAAAACAAAATTCCAACTGGGTGACGCTAACATACATTCTACCTACTCATTAGGAAGTTTGAGTTTATTCCATAACAACACCCTGGTTTATCTCACTAAATGTAGTTGTATGAGGGAGTTGTTATTCCATAACAACTCATGGTTGTATATATCAGACGGCCTTTGGCCTAGTAATCGAATCTTAACGGTACCTTGTCGATGCACAAGTACTATAGTTTTAACAGAAACCCGATCAGCATTCAATAGATGAGAGTCCTCAATTAACAAACTAACATAGCATGATAAACTGAAACCAGATCTCGAATTAAACATAGCAACGGAATCAACTTTGTAAACTAAAGTTTTATGATCCATCAAATTCAAGAAGGTAAAGCGGGACTTTCATAGACGGATTCATTTCGGATATCACCACACATAGCACCGCTGACTTTTTTTCGTTATATAAATTTCTTCACAGGGGGGAAAAGTCCTTTAAGATAATGTATAAGTTTATTTCAAAGCTAGCTATATAATGCCTACCAGTAAACTTGAGATCCCTTGCATGTTTTGTCGTAATAGCAGTGCACAAACAGAAGGAGCCACAACACTATTTCTTGCATGGCTAACGCAATGTTTAATATATTACCAACTTGTAATGCTATCTGTTTTGCCACGCAAACTTACATGAATAAAACATGATTTTAATGTCACGTAGGCCTACATTTTTGCCACAACAGATTATTACACTGGTATACTATAGAGACATAATGTACTGTATGTTACTTTTGTAAAATGTAAAAATGTCAGCATCCGCAGCAGTGGGTTTAAAACAAGTATATAAGACTATTCATCAACGCCATGATGTACATATAGGGCTCGTCTATATAAACTACTAGCGAAATAGTTATTCTCGTCTAGGGTTTTAACTAATAATCATTCTTTACTGAACTTTGATGTCACATTTCAAAGCACTCGTACTGACAGTATGCTAACACCACTGTATAATGTCCTCCCATACATGCAAAATCCAGTAGCCAAGTCTCACGTCCCGCTTCAAAGCACTCGTACTGACAGTAAACTAACACCACTGTATAATGTCCTCCCATACATGCAACATTCAGTAGCCAACTCTCACGTCCCGCTTCAAAGCACTCGTACTGACAGTATGCTAACACCACTGTATAATGTCCTCCCATATACATGCAACATCTAGTAGCCTATACTCTCGCGTCCCGCTTCAAAGCACTCGTACTGACAGTATATTAACACCTCTGTATAAATAATGTCCTCCCATACTTGCAACATCCAGTAGCCTACTCTCGCGTCCCGCTTTAAAGCACTCGTACTGACAGTATGCCTACACCACTGTATAATGTCCTCCCATATACATGCAACATCTACAGTAGCCTACTCTTGCGGTCCGCTTCAAAGCACTCGTACTGACAGTACGAGCATCATGAGTATCATGTTTCTGTCAGAACTGTTCGTACTGTCAGTATCCGTGCTATGAAGCAGGACGCGAAAAGTACAGTAAAGAGAAAAAAATGTCCCATCTAGATGTTGCATGTATGTACACATTCAGCATAGGCTGAAACAGTCAACATACACAACGTTGGTATCCACGTGCTCATATATGTCACATATAGAACAGAAAATGTGTCCCACTGAATACTTACAATCTAGCAAAATACAGGTGCACGCATCTTGACTAAAGCGTCAGACGTATTGACTTAAGTACACAGACCTATCATCCTGTAGTATATATACTCTTCTAGAAGATAACACCTCACGAATGTTTCCAAATAAACTAATGGCATACTGGGAGGATCCACTTTCATCACAGCTGTGAAAATATGGGCAAAGAATTGTCAACACATCTGTAATGATGTATGTATTTCTTGCAGACTATAGACATCCATCACAATGGAGTAAACTAAAAGGTCTTCATATATAATTATGTTTTGTAACGTTATCATGAATTCAAGCGGGTATACGGTGATAACAAACGTATATGGTGAGAATACATGGAAACCTGTTTACACACCGGTTTGGTGACACGATTGACTAATCAACTTATGCTCTCACATATAATGAAATTATGGGAGAAAATAGTTGAAATGTATAAAATCCTCGACGAACCACGAAAAGACGAGAATTATTAATTTTTCAGTTCTTTTATGATGGGTGTTCTTTTCAGTTCTTTTATGATTATTGCAATCTATACAGGACAAACGAACATCCACCTCAGTGATACTGATGAATTTAAACTTTAACGTTTTCATAAATTCAAGCGTGCCCGATTCAAAGGCAAACCTGCAAATCCATTTCCTTTTTACACAATTGACTAATGCTATTTAGCAGCGGTCCGCAACTTCTTAGGCCCCAATCAGCCAAAAGTTTGGCATTCGAACGCGACACGGTAATCATCCCCCTACCCCCCCCCCCTCCCGTCCCTCTAAAATTTATCATTACAATGTCACTGGAATATGGTCCCTAGTCTGATGGTTGGCTTTGCTTGCTTTCCACAAGGTCTTCGATTTTTTTCCTGCAGAGACAGGTTACAAAGCAATCCTAAGATTAGCACACAAGGACTTCGGCCCAGCGAAAATCTAGTCGGGACCCAAACATTGGGTCGCGACCCATAAGTTGCAGACCCTCTCTCTCGAGTATCATGAATTATAGGAGAAAATAATTTTTCGACAGAACCAATATTTTCGCCGAGAGTGAACACATGCAGGAGACTCAGGATTGGGTTGACTTCCAAGAAACATGCAACAGAAACAAGTCAATGTTGACAGAATAACATCCATTCATCGCTCATCGCTACATGACTTGATTTAACCAAATGCTGCTTGATTCATTATCTTAGAAAAAAAGTTTAGTAAAACGGACATGTTAATGGACGGTGGGCATTGAAAACATGGATTCTGCTTTAATGTGCCCGTTGTTCCAAGACTTTTAGCGGGTTTGCATATTTATGAGTGGCGAGCTTACCTGTCTCTCCCGAAAATGTGGATTAAGAAGAAGAAGAAGCAGGAGGAAAAAAATGCAACAAAACTCAAACAAACACGGGCAAGTAAGTCAGTTGTGCAGATGCAACGCAACAATCAATTGGAAAATATAAAACTGGCATGGTCTTACGAGTGGTTTGGTTCACGACAAGTAATGTTCAAGGTTACTTTGTTGTTTATATTAAGCTTTCAAAACAACCATGCTTTGGTTGACTTATTAGAATTTATGAAACAATGGATAAGCGCTAACATGCTGGTCTTCACTGAGGAGCTGACGTCATCACAAATTAAGCCGAAAGGGACCATTACAGAGGTTGACCATTATTTTCAAGCTGAAAACCGGAACAGCTACTGTATACGAACATTACAAGCGCTCAAAATTTTACTTTCCTTGAACTATAATACCAAACCTAAACATTTGTATAAAGTTACATATTAACAGAGTTCCCAATACCACTATATAGATATAGTTGTCTGGAACAATCCCAGCTGTGTAAACATTTGCTGTCAATTGACCTTTGACATCATATCCTTATAATGCTATTAACTGCTTTCATACACAGTTAGTTTTACTATCGATTGATCCAGCAGTATGATTTTGCATTGACCCATATATATATAAATACATATACGTGATACTATATCCCCAGTCCTTATCTATGAAACTACTCGTATATACCATCGTTATTAACACGTAGGTTGCCTGAGACACTTTCGATTGTAGGATAGATAATTAATGACCGCCAATCTTGATCAATCTCTTCCGATGAGCAAGAAATTGTTTAATCGCATATTGGTCTTATGATACTGGAGGAATTACTCAAGTTTATTGACGTAACCTTGCAAATATAAATAGATAAGTATATATTTATTAGCCCATGAAGCGTTGCTCACGTTAATGCTTCCTGCTGTCCACGACAAAGCTTTTTACCGAAAACATGACTTCTGAGCGATAATTCCCTTATATATATGCTCTTAGCTTTATATGCCTATCACAACCGAGGCGAGACTTCACGGTCTTTGCTTGACGTTTCATATATAGCAAACATCTCTACTTTTTCTATAGAGCGAAGTTGCCTTGACTCTCATGTTTGTCTGTTTTTTCCTTCCTTTTGTTTCGGTTTTAAAAATCACCTATACGAGCAATTATTGTTTGACAAGTGAGAACGAGAAAAGATGATGGGGTAGAGAATACAAACCAGCTTGTGACGTAATAGATTTTGGCAGATCAATTATGTCTGTGTACAAAACAAGAGTATAGTCTCGCCAATAGTATGAAGAATAAAAAATAATCGAGATTGAAAGGAATAACAAAAAAATGTTCTGATTATAATCGAGTTGGTTTTTTAAAATGTTAGGGTTTATTTAGATTCATGCAAGTTTGCATTATGAGCTATTAACAATATAAAATTGTAAATACATCTCTTTTTTTGCGACTGTCCACACTGAGTAATACCTGGGTTAAGGAATGAAATTCAGTCTTTTTGATTGATTTAAATATTGCATACTAGTAGCTCAAATAGGGTGAAAATGGTAACTATAATTTAAGAGCAAAGATTTACACGATGCAAGTGTTTGGGTATTAATGACACTCTTGAGATAAATTTGATCATTTTAAAGGGTTACTTTGTCACTCTGTATAAAGTGTAAACTAAATGACGTATCATACTCCAAAGGATTGTTGTTAAGCTTGGTATCAATATGCATGTATAAGAGTTTCGCAAATTGAGTAAGTAATGAGAAAAGATTGGAGGTTAGATTGCATGCTTCTTCTCTCAAGCAGCTTTTAAGTCCAATCGAGATTAATTTTGTCAAACCTATCGAATACGACTGAAATAAGGTTGAAGTGAATCAACCTAAGACATCCCCATAGATTTATCTCTTACCGTATATGTTAATGTGCGATCATTTCATTACAGTACAGTAAAGTGCAGTACAGTACAGTCCAGTACTATACAGTACAGTCCAGTCCAGTAATGTAATGTAATGTTGATAAAATCTTATATAGCGCACTACGCGCGATGCATCTGTGCGCTTTATAAACAATCTAGAATATACAATGACATAAAACATACAACAAATACATAAAACAGTAAATACATATACCATATACAGATATATCCAGGAATATGAGATCGAAAAACGATTAAAAGCACTGGTGAAGAGTAAAGCGATAAAACAGATTGACTACAAAATCTACAATTTGAATGCTAAAAAGTACAGTACAGTACAGTACAATTCAGTACAATACCATATACAATACAATACGTACTCTGTAGCTAATCACAAGATACATGAGAGGTCTCAATATGAATCGCTTAAACCATCCTAACGAAAGTGACAGCTTAAACCATTACGGTCTCACCTGATACTTAAACTTCTGCTAAAATTTACTCTTATTCCTACGCTTTTTAGGTTTTGTATTCTGAAAATGACTATAGCAATCATGTCTATAGAATTATTTAAAAAACTCATGGCTCCATTTTACATTGATTCGCGTCACAAAAACTTTCTCAATTCACAAACAATGACACAACGATTTTCTTAATACTATTTAGATATTCCTTTTAAAGAGAAAGTCTGTTAATCTTTCGCTCTGTCATTGTTTTTTTTTGTTATTTAATATTGATCATCAACAGTTAATAAGTGTTTCAACTCACATGTTCCACGGAACCGTAATGGCGGCGACTGAAGACTCCTCGCCTAGCAACCAGATCGACAGCAGAGGAGCTGTAAATGACAAGAAAGTGTTGTTGGTAATATTATAATGTATAGTTGGTATATTAACAGAATACAACAGTTACCCGAAGTTAAATTTGTCTCTGATTCACTCTGAGATATAATCATGGAACAAAGAGGGAAGGGGGGAGGGGGGGGGGCCTAGGAGGATGGAAATAAATTATCACATGTCGTCCCGTTTGTGAACAAGATAACTCTATCTAGGTGGTCAGATTTTCATCACTGATTTCAGGTTTGTTTTGAAACAGAGATCTGACATCCCATAGTTTAGCTGAGACGCATCATCGCCACAGGTATAATGATATGTCAAAAGTCATTTGAGATAGAATTTCCATACAGTTATGTACTGAATACTATATTCAGTTTTACAAAGACCCAATTTCTCACCCCAAGATGTTGACGTCATATGAATATACGAATGACATGATTCAAGTTAAGTAGCGTTTACATTGATACGTTTTTTTTATATGTTGATTTGCAGAAACGGTAAACGAATTTCCCAAATCTTCTCTTTGACTTGACCTTTGCGCAGAGCTATGAATGTGTATATTAATCTGTCCTTGTCGTTCGAAGAACTGGTGTCTGAAACCACAAGAAAAAAAAGGCTCCAGAGAAAACAGAAGGATTAATAAACGGCAATTTAACCTGTACAAAGTCGTATCAGAAGTATAAACAGTGGAAAAAACAAAATAAATAATAAAAACATACTGGGAAATTGGATATTTTCTTTTAAGCAGTACATCGTTTTGAAGCATACACAACTTTTCTCCGCCGTAAATTTACATCTTTATCTCTCCGTGTCGTTCGAAGAACCGGTGTCTGAACCGACGAGAAAGAAAAAAGGCCCCAGAAAAAAAACAGACGGATTAAAAATCAGCCATTTAGCCTATACACAGTCCTATCAGACTATAAATAGTGGACAAAAACAAAATAAATAATAACAACATACTGGGACATTGGATATATTCTTATATGAAATACATAATTTTGAAGTATAAACAACTTTTCTCGCACGTTTACATCATCGTGTCACTGCCCTACTTGATTAACAGCCAAGACCTCCTCCAGTCTCCACACTAACTATATTAACGGAGCCGTATACATAATAAGCTTAGAATTTCAGGCTACTTGATACAATTTATTATAATCCGTCTTGAAATTAGTGATCAATCAGATTACGTTATCTGCAGATTACATTAAAACAGATTTTATGAGGCTTACATGAAGGTTGTATAAGACGACCTACATCTACTGAATTTGTCTCTCAGTCTTTCTTGTTTTTATGAATTTGTAAAGAGCTAAGAACGTTGTATATACTTTTTAAGATAGAGTCGCCCAGGAAAAAACCTGGGCACGAAAACCAAACTACCAAACGACTGATCCGCTCTCAGCCCCATAGTCCCCTTGCATCGAGACTGTGACTGTGTGATCATCGTCGGGTGAAAGGGAACAGATACTATACACATGATCTTAGCCAAAAGGCCGAGAAGCAGATACTACACATGATCTTAGCCAAAAGGCCGAGAAGCAGATACTACACATGATCTTAGCCAAAAGGCAGAGAAGAACGTTGTATAGCTACAAAGGTATCTATTCGAACCAGCAACCTCAGAATGACAAGTCCTATATACCTTCACCAATTGAGCTATACAGCCCTTCATTGGTGGCGATCCCTAGAATGACCATTTCGTTGCTGAAGGTATATACCACAGTGGCGTAGGAAGGTACTTTTGAGTGGGGGGTGTCCCCCTCCCCTTTGGAATTTTTTTGCATTTCCAGGTGGCCTCAGATGCAGGATGGTGCTCCAAATGAGATTTTTTCTGCCAAAATGTTCTGAGCACCAAGGGCAGAAATGAAAAAGGGGTTTTCTGACTTGCGAAGCGGGGGGGGGGGGGGGGGGGNNGGAATGATAATTCCGCCCCCCATATTTTTTACTGGGAGGGCTGGCGCCCCCAGCACCCCCGGTTCCTACGCCCTTGATATACCAGACTATATAACCACACATAGTATACCTTGTAACCAGGTATCACAGCCTAAGTTAATTCGATAATAACCCAGAAAAGAAGCATCTATATCTCGGACTTGGCTTCAAGTCTATACTCTTTTCCCCCTAAGTAATAAAGTAGGTCAGCAGCCTTGAACAAAAAGAAGAAGAAATATTCACAAAAATAAAGCACTTGAGAAAATGATCCTTTTAGATTTCTTAGGTTTCCCAATTTTCCCCTTTATTGAATAAAACCCTCCATTTCAACGTTTCATTGCAAAACGGGAGGCCTGTAGTGACGTCACTAACACGCGTTATGAATTTATTGTGTGTAAGATTTCTCTCCAATCGTGCAAATATTTTATCACTGTTTTGAAGACCAATTATATCTCACATACCAAAATTCGCTTTGTGTTATTACTTAAGGGAAAGCAGCTTCGTGAGTAGTTGTTAGGAAACTAGTGTTATTTTTTCGTTAAAGGCCCCAGCTAACTAGAATGTTTTTAGGCTAAATGATTTTCTTTACTGGGTTGCGGAGAAATGAAGAGATTTACTACAATGACCAAGATTTCGCAGACAAACCATCGAGTTTTGAAAGAGTTTTTATTGTCAAGTTGTTTAGAAAATGGTATCATTGTCTTCAATGTATTGCAAATACAGTCTACACAGTATAACGTACATATGCTAATGTGCAATTCAGTACAATGCAAAACACTATACATTATAATACAAAATGTTTACAATAAATTTATGAATTTGATGAACTCACATTCACTGCAGTAAGTCGCGAGCTGGATTGAGATGAAAACTATAAAGTTATGGGTCTAAAGTGATGTTAACGAATCTTCTCAACAACTGAATATATTTATGGCAACAAATATGGTTGTTTTTAAGGCTGTTGGGGAAATTACGTAGTTTGCAATAGGAACATAGTTGAATATTCTAAACAGAGAGAAAACACTTTCTGGAGGCACCTCGCCTCATTTCGGTCTAGAAAAACTTCCATTAAAAATTAGGTTAATCAATTCATTCCATAACAAAGCTACTTAAGTCATTCCATTATTATAGATGTTAGAAGTTATAAAGAAAGAAAGATGTTCGATGTCTCGCTTAGCAACCAGCAAGTATACAATTTAGCTATATCCGATGTATACATGTATGACATCGTTAGTTGCCGAGAGCTATAGATACGCATCGGCGCTCCATAGTTTCCATTGATCTCTGTAATATGCGGGGGTCATGATCGTAGAAACAATACAATTCAATAGCCTAGAGCAACCAGGTGTTATGTGTTTTGTGATATAGTGATAACCTAACCATATTCATCATGTATGAATGCATGGATGAGCAATGAAACAATCAAGTGTTCATGTACGTTTGACTACTGCTTAATTGGTTGAAATATAACTTCGTAAACAACCGCAGTGTTTTTTTCCGACTGAAAACAGTGACCCGAATAAACCAAACATCCTGAATAAAATCCATACACAGTTTAGCCGATACATATATTTGCACCTAGCTAGAGTCGCGTCGGTCCTCAGAATATGGTTGGTGACTGACAAACGTAATTCTGGAACGCCTAGGAACTTTGGAATAAAGTACAACAAATATATTGAAATAAACACATAAATTGAAGAGCTTTGAGACAACTATATGTGATATTGATCGCAGTGAAAAATACAACCCCCCCCCCCCCTCCGCCCTTCGAACCATGCAAATTCAAATAACATTACCATCAGCACCACCATATATACAAACAACACTCCCCCACATCACCAATCAAACATTGCTCTATAGCAACGTATAACAAAGAACTTTAAACTATTTTTACATTTTCTTGTAGTTATACATCTCTCAGTCCGTTTCGACTCAGGTCACTGCCCAATATTCTTTATCTTTAAACTAATCCCATACACCGATAACGCTATCCTCATTCTTTTCATGAAAAGCATAAGAGGTGCATGTCATCGATTTTCTTACAAATCGCTTTCAAATACGTTTTCTTGTCCAAACCTCGCATTTGTTAGAAACAAATTACTGTTGATTGTTGGAAGAAATCTGCCTCGTGAGAGAGAAAGAAGATCAAAATTTTTGTTTCAAATGAATATAAAAGTGACAAGAACGATTACAGTAATACTAAATTTATCAACTGTACATGCAGAAGCTGCTATAAGCGCTTTCTGGCACTGCAGAAATGATTATATCTATCGGTTTATGTCGTTCTTTAATACTGAGATGACGTCACTTCGTATTGTTGTTTGCTTAATTCAGAGTTTTGTTTGAAATATAACAGTGATGCATTCAAAGCAATCATCAAGCTGTTTAATCAACACTATATACTGGAATAGCAGTGAAAAGGGTTTTGTTTTCTTTATTCATTTTATCTTGTTTTTTTGTTTTTTATTTTCACCTGTCATCGTTTTAGATATCTATTTAAATAATATCTACACGCACAATAATTCAAGTAGTTTTTACATTGGATTGATCTGGGGTAAATCAACAACAAATTTCCATTTGGAAAACATGTTCAAAATACAGGTGTACATATATACTAATTGTATTAACACCTGCACGTGTTTCAGTTGCACATGCAAAGGCTATATACGAAATCGTGCAATCCGTGAAAAAAAACTTCATTATTGAAAACAGCTACGTTGTAAATATAACTTGAATTATGATCACAGCAGATATGCATATAGGCTGTCAACCACTATTAATATCATTGTAAGGTTGGAAGATACTTCTCAAAGACAAGGATAACTCAATAGTGGCGTTTAGTACCGAACACATATTCATAAGTTATCAAGAATAACCGTAAATCAAACGCGTGAGGATGTATATATTATGATATCAAGTGTCAACGCCATGGAACGCCGACAGTACAACAACATATACGATATTTATAATGTATATATGTTGGAAATATATTACGAAAAGACACAGTTAAACTACAAGATGATTTCTTACAGTAACTCGACGGAATTGTGGATATAGATAGTATATACGAAGATATTTTAAAAGCACATAAGACGCGTAGAACGTTACAAACTTAACACTGATAAACATGCTTTTTTCGTACTAATATTATTAAATGATGACTTTAAAAGGCAATGAGGCAGATATGTTGTAGACAATTTAAAAAACCCAATGATATATTAGTCCAGGTTCTATTTCCACAAAACTGTTAATTGATTTTGAGAAATTACCATTTTAACAGCTTAGGGTAATCAATCAAAGCGGCTGGACTATTGAGTCTAATGATCATTAGGTCAGCTCATCAGATTTATAGCACAAGACTCAATAAGAAAACTTCAAGACAAATTATGGCCTTACATGACACGGTTAGAACGTGTTACAATTTTTCAATGTCAAATGTTGTTGAATGTCACCCAATGGTGCTAAATAGTTAACATTAAGATACAAGAACACGTTTTGGTCGAATTATCAGTAATTATAGATTAACATTAAGGCCTGCACTGACAAGCCGACGTTATCGTCAATTTAACCTTAAAGGAGCATTGCATAGATTTTGAAAATTTTAGCCGTGGATATCTTGATAACCGGAATAGCTCTCAATTTGTTTCTTTTTTTGCAGAGACTATGACAGATTAAGATTAAAATAACCACAATTAATGACGTCATCATATATTTATAAAGGACAATGGATAACAATATGCAACTTTGTTGACGCGTTTATTCTCTGTTATATATATCACACTATACATGACGTGTAATACATTCACTTATAATGTTGTCGTATATCTATACACACGTATAAAGCACCGGAATTCAGTCGTTTATATAATTGTGTCATGCCCATATTCATCCAGATGTAAGAAACTGTAGTCTTTACTTACTGAGTAAATTAAAATAATCAGTAAAGTTAACGGAACATATATTCTAATGGTTATTTTGCGCTTCTTCTCTCTTCGTTCATAACTATATAAATATTCATTGAAATATGTTGAAAGTCTAACATGACATGCACCACTTTGTGTTTAGTGTGCAGATCAACACGACGAAGCAGGTCAAATTCTAAACAGGAAGCTGTAGGCTGTCTGCGAATAGGCCTACTATACAACGATGCCAACAACAAAAAAGTTTGGAGATGGGAGGGGGCGTAATTGTTTTAAAATGTGACCAATTGTCTCATATGAAAACATTAACGCCCCCTCCTTCACCCACCCAAGATACTTCACAGATATTCTTTTTTTTTCTATTTTTTTTTATATTGTTGCAATGTTGAGCCATTAAGTGGTCTCCGATTCTTGATAGAAGTATCTATGGCATATTCTATAAGTTGACTTCAGATTTTTGGTTGTCCACATTAGAGTTAATTTGACTTCGCCGTTATTAGGATTGTTAGATGCATCCAAGAGAATTTCCCAAGTACACTGTAATGTATTTCAGTATCTCGCGGAGGAACAAAACGAGTAAAGGTTGTCATTATTTGTTTTGAATACATACCACTGTTATTCTGAGCATAAGCACGATGCCAACATTACACATTAACAGCACTGCAGTAAGGTATAGGAAAATATCCTATATCGTCAGACAGTGGAAGCATAATTAAGATAAATTGCACAGTAAGACGAAGGTGGGTAGAAGCTTATAAGCTCTTGTGTTTTTCATATGACCTGTTTAATACATATCTATTGCTAAAGTGACTAATAAATCTTCCATTTTCGTCGTGCTTGATAAATTAACTCATGGCTAGGTATATACTTTTTAACCCTAGAAATGCCCTGAGGTAAAAACGGCTTTCTAGAAAAAAACTTGTTTTCGGTGAAGCAGACTATGCATTAGCTTATTTCAATAAAATTTGCAATATTTCAGATTTGTAAACAAGATATAAAGAATCACAGATTGGCTACCGATTGATACCCCCCCCCCCCATGAAATTAATACAGAATATATCATCAACTTCACGCTAAGAGGCCACCAGAAGCACTGATATAGGACAAATGTATAACTTGACATTATTTGATACTCATATAACTTCTCCAGTTTGGACGGATCTCCTTTATTGGCACGTCATCAGTAAAGGCACGTGATGAAGACGCAGTGCGTTGGACGATCAAATTGAAACAGTTGAAATATTTTCGTGTGATCATCATTCAAAGCGCTGAAGCTAACAAGCCAAGAAACGTCATCAAGCCCTTATGACTATCTCCATCGTTGGTTCGATGTACTAGTTAGCTTCGAGCAAGTTTTTACAATGTAAATATAGCCACCCCTCGCAATGAGTTTACTTTTTGCAATACCAAGAGGTTGTTGATCCCGAGGTATGGTTACAAACCTTATAATACATATTTAATATTTAGTTACCAACAAAAGTGGGTCACGGAGGTGCAAGAAATAAATGAACAAGTCTATATATCCATCCTAAAATATTTGCTCCATATAATGTTATTGTTGTTTTCTTGCTTTGCTGATCACTTCCATAAGTGCGCCATGTCGAAACTGGACTGCCACGATCCCACAAATTTCGTTTACTAGCTGTTGGGAAGGGGGGGGGGGGCGGTGCGAGTAATATACTTAACCGTTATACATTCATTGATATACTATTCCATAAGGTATCTCCCCTCTCTCTGTGTATACCGGCTCATGTAAGGAATAGCATCAGCCTATGTAAAGTACATTAGGGAAAAGACAAGTATACAATATTAGTACAAAGTTAGTGTTGGTAGGATAGAAGTACCAATATGCACAGCTAACTGTCTTTAGTCCCCGTTATTGGAAATCATCAGTTTCCTTGGGCCCACGTAAAGGATTAAAATGAGAATACATTATTTTCCGCATACTGTCCTTGCCTGGGCTCTTAATTGACCCTTGGCTGGGGGGCTTTACACCCATGTACACCTGTGGTCAGATATCGGAAATGTCCTATAGCGATATTTCCACCACCACAGTGAACGTTTAAAGGGCAAATGATAGTAATTATGGAGCAGAGGCTATAATATGAGTCAGCATAGCGCACAGTTTATACAGTAATTAATGCTGCCACATGACAGGTGACTAATGAAGGTTATAAATCACGGAAACAAATTTGTCCGCATTTCATTTAACATAAGATGTTTGGCATTAAGCAACCATTAAACTGAAGTTAATGAAGTAAGTATGAGCAGTAAAAGTGTCGTTTAATGACTTCATACATACACTACTGAAGGTAAATGCATTAAAACTATAATCCACCATGCACATTATATATTCCTGTTTACTGATCACGTGACATTATAATTTACATATATATTGCCAATAACCGAAAGTTCGTAAATTATGTGAACAGAACATCATAGCTTAAGCGGATGTCACATGTAAAGAAATAGGTAAAGGTATCTTTACAGTATAAATGTAATTGCACCATATGACAACACAATAATTGTCTGTACAATAATGAGACATTTTTCGTGTATTCCCATATGTTATTGGTTATACTTTAACTGATCAAGTGAGTCGTAATTGGATTTTGGTACAACCAACCTATATATGAAATAATATTCATTTTTATACTTTTATACATCATACTAAGTTTGTCGTAGCTTAGTGCTAGAACGTCTTAAAGGTATCAGTATACCCCTCATTTAACCAACTGCATATATGCCCTTATTATTGTTGATAATATCAACTCTGCTAGGCTTCATTGAAATGTTAAATTCGATATATATCCACATAACGTACTGTTACATTCCTGCTTTATTGTAACCTCTTAACATCCAGATTTATACTTGAATGTCTTTGATATATTATCTGATATCTAAACTTGCGTGTATCATTTGCGAGTTCCCCTTTGTGTCCGTGGGTTGAGTAAAATTGCAATGTGAGTAACTATGGAAATGGTTCACCACCCAACTCCCTAACAGAGACATTCTGAACAAAATATATCGGCCGCCATTCGTCCCGTAATCTGAACTCAATCATAACCTAATTTGTCATTCAACATTAATTACACTGTATAATATCACTATTTGAACCTTACCCTAGAATTACCCAACATCATTCTTACACGTTTTGCAATCACACATGTACGCAATATTGTTTACGTCATAACATGTACAAACGGAAAGGACAAAAACGAAGAAAGATTAAAAGCAAGGGGAAGAAAGAGAAAGTGATAAGGACAATCAAAACAAGAAGCAATCGGCGTGCCGTAATTCGATACTTAATCACATTCAAGGTTTCAAGGTGTTACAACTTAAGAGAGGCGTATCCATTTTAACATGTTTACTATACTTTATTGCAGGCTAAAGGTGAATGGCCTGAATGATAAAGGTTCATTAAGAATGCGAAAAAGTGAATGACCCAAATCGTCCTTAACTGTAGTATAGAAAGACATATTGAGGAGCTGGCTACAGTCATATAGAGTCAGCCACAAACCCTTACTGATGCCATATCCAGTGTATACAGTTATTGGTACATTTAAAACTTACACGCAATGAAAATATTTGTAAAAAAAAGGCTTATATAGATCAGCCTTTCTCACAAAAATAAACATGGGCCATAACTCCAACCCAGGTTGGGTTTTCATCTTTAAGAATTGACAGCTTTTGGGGGTTTTCTGATTATTTTGTATTATTTTGAGACGTCTAGCTATAGTGTCGTCAACTAAGAGACGATGCATAGAAGAGAAAACCAGAGGAAAGGGGCGTGGCTGGGTACGGCTTCTTCTGGAGGTTCACTAACACATTAGCTGGAAATATATATATTTTCTTCAAAAGGTACAGAGAGAACCATCTATAGCGCACTTAGCGCGCGGGATATTCTTCATTACCGATGTTTACATGTCTAAGCAGCACTATTAAGATAGTAACTTCGGTATTGGCGTCCACCCCCCCCCCCCATCCCACCCCTCCCGAGAAATCCTGAAACTTTTTTGCTGGAAATATTTCCAAATGTGTTATCTTAGCACAGCCTATATCGTCTTCTTAATGCTGCACTCGGTTGAGTTTAATGATCGAGTGAAAGTTCGTTTTACAGAAAATTGTCGAAATGCAAAGCACGTGCCAAGTAAATAATTCGTCATTCAATTATAAACGTTCAATTGACTAATTTCGAAAAAGTAATCAATGCGACAAATTTTCTACATTTTAATGTAAAAACAGAAATACAATAACTGTATAATTCAATAGTGTGCCTAAAAATTTCCTGAAATAATTGTCTGAACATGTTTAAACTTGGATGGCACCTAAGGGTTTCCATAGGTAGGTCAACGACCTCAACAAACCAGTAAACAGTTACAAGTCATTGCCTTCAAGTGGAGAACCTTCTATTGTTTTAAACGTACAATAACGAACAAAAGAAAAACGAGAACTGATCGGCAGGAAAGACACCACTGGGTTTCATGCTTTGTAAATTGATATAGAGTCTACTACTATGTACGTAGTTCTTTCATGAACCGATACCTACTATACTTGCAGACACATCCACGTCGCATCAATATGACAAGGTTGGATTTAAAGCTACAGTGTGTGTTGGGTTGTACATGTGTGTCACCGTAACCGTGGAGGCTGTTTTACCTCCATGCCGTAACCAGCCTTGGTCATATTCATTCAGGCACAAATCATTGGATACCCCTTGATTCCGTATATTAGTTTGTTGATCGGATTAGATTTCAATTAATTAGCGAGCTATTATTTTGGCGGTTTATATTTGCACTCTTAAAACGCTTTTGTCATGTTTTTCAAAGTAATTCAATAACTCACTATATCGATTCTTCAAACTTATAGCTCTATTTCTCTATTTTTCGCAAGAGATATGAACGACATTTCAATCGAAGGCATAATTGCAATTTTAGTCTTTATATATTCAATATAAGAGGGTAATCCTGTCAGTGTAAAACAGATCTGATAGTTCCAAAGTTGACAGAAATATCCCTCATAATGTCCTTTAGTTAAAGTTTGACATTTCATCTGTGTCTGATTACTCAATGTACCAATTTTCGGAACAAAAGGCAAAAGTTAAATAACTTATGTTATAATGTCAAAGGACGTATAAGAACTTGTTGTAGGAACATAACATATTGAATTGCTAGGCTTTGGTATCAGCTGTCGACTTTGCGAATAGTAATATTTCAAACGTTGTTATTTCCTTTTCGATATTTGTTGTCGTGTCGCAATGTAACCATTCATGGTGCTCTAGTAAGATATGGGTTATAGATAACAACATGTTCTACTTTAGATTGCAATCGAGTGCTAGTACGTCATTTCAAGATTTAAACGCCGCACATGCGCAAAGCGGCAACGTACGTGAGTTATAACAGAAAACAACAACATGTTCTACTTTAGATTGCCATTGAGCGCTAGTACGTCATTTCAAGATTTAAACGCCGCACATGCGCAAAGAGGCAGCGTACGTGAGTTAAACAGAATGAAAACACCCGTCTAAATACCCAAAAAGTGAAGGTGTATAAGACTCGCTTAGTTCCTGCAAAACTGGTATATATCATTTTAGGTAACTTCTATACTTACGACACATATACAAACTCACATACTTCTCTCACACATTCACACAGATTCACACACACACAAGGCAAAGTTCACATTCAGATTGCTCCCCCACCCCCCCCCCCCCTATTATTCGAATCGATGAATGGAAACAACAATAACATCCTTCTCCTGGACTTGGTGATACTGATATCTGAGAACCTGTTATTTCTTTGTTTTAAATTCGCAGTCTGAATGTAACACAAGTCCACACAAACCAACGTGATACATTGACATTGTGTTTGTATGACGTTGGCAATACGACATGCTCATGCGCATATTAGATAAAACCAAAAGACATAATACAAGCACGAAACCTGTTTAAGTACTATATGAACTCATCCTTAGGCAAATCCTCGGAGGTGTCAAATAAAGCCAACGGATGAATATATTTGACCTAACTTCATTACATGATATCAGTGAAAAGATAAATGTTATTTGCTGTTCGGTCTGAGACTACATCGCCCCCTCCCCTTTCTCATAACAAGTCTGTTGTTCAATGCATTCATTCAAATTCTCAAGAGTCTTAATTAATAACGCTGTAAACACAGATCCCCACACGGCTAATCTTTACAAATACACTGGAATACTCCAGCGTTGTTATAATTGCAATCAAAATATTGAATGCGTTCATGCGTTCACACGAATCTTGTTCTATTATTAAGTGCTATAGTCGTAACATATTGTTTAATTTTGCTTCAGAAACATGGTACAAACATGAACACAGCAAAAGCAACAAATGTATATAATACATACGCATATGCATATAGGCCTATACATGTATACAAACATTGGATTAGCTATACTATGATATACAATCATCGCTTTACCTATACATAGGGCCACATATAATTTTACTATAGATATTTATTCTTTTCAATATGTTTCAGACATATAATGTGATGAGTGACTTCAGTGAATTAGGCCATAACCTTCAATGCAGTCTGACTGACATTCTACTGGCGCATGCTTAAAGTAGTCTTGTTAAGACCCTAGTATGAACAGCCTATAATGTCTGCCTTTCTTTTTCACAAGGCTATTTTCCCGTATCTATTTGCTGTACTGCCCAGAGAACACCCGCAGCAACGCATTAGATTGTATCGGACAGATCCTCGGGCATGTAAAATACAGTGGGCGAGCACGTTCGTGATAGGCAGAAACGGACTCTGAGTCATGTACAGTTTGCACGCGAGAAAAAGAGTATTACAAACGACTAGTAAATAAGCTATTCATAGGCTATTAAACTATGTTGTTATCATTCTGTTATTGAACGCATTACATGTATTTCCTCTCCATGTATATAGTTTTAGTGTACTGTCTTAGATAAGTAGCCTATACATAGCACATATGCACACCTGTGATAATGGGTATACTAAGAGCACGGATGCCACCACAGTTCTTCAGATCTACCCTTCTTTTGGCCACCCAACTGTCATTCATCAAATGAAACGTTAAAGTGCCGAGAGGCAGGTTGCAATCTTTCCGGTTTCTGGTCACCATATATGTTTAATCAAAAGAATTTCAGTAATTGCTAAGTCTGCAAAAACAACGGTGTCTCATGTGCGCGTACAACAATATATAATTTCTCGCCTTACCGTGTTTCACGGCCTTTCGTATAGTATAACTATATCTGTAGAATATGGCTTGACTAACTCCATTGACATTAAGGAGTTATAACTTTCATGAAGAAGTGTTCCAACTTCCAAGCCAAAGGCATGCTAATTGAGGGTCCGTGGGACGGGCTGAATATTTTAAAGAATTTTAAGTTGGTGCTAAATGTTTAGCTTACTCAGCTTGAAGTTTGCATAGGGATGCATGTTTCACAAAGCAACACATTTCCAAGGACTGCCTAAGTTTACATCATGATCAAAGATCATGTATTGAATTATTGATGTCGTTATACAGAACACCTACCTTTTACATCGCCTTCTGTCGACCGGTGAAAGATCATCTTTAAGTAACAAAACTTTTTCCATTTTGTCCCAATCAAAACTTAGAACCAATCTGCTTCCAATATCGCTAATCTTTCAAGCAAAATCCTGATACTTATGATATTAGAATGGCTTTGTTTTACCCTATCCACGTGACCAAATAATCAGAAAACGTTGTCATGATTTCCGTTCGGAATTAATCCAACGAGGAATCTGTGCTAACAACATTGGCTTGACAAGCTTCCGAAAGAAATAAACTAGTAAATAGTGAAATCTCAAAAATGCTACTATAGAATCTGAAGCCGGGATTTGATCATTATTATGCTAAATCACTTTTGCGTGGAAGCTTAAAGCTGCTGAACTATAGTCCTTAGTACATTCAAAGTATCCTTGAATGAAGGAATAAGGTGAGAGTTTGCAAACGATACACGGAGGAGTAAAATCCTTTTAAGAAAACCGACTGATTTTGTATTTTTTTTTTTTACGAATCTCTCTCTCGCGTGCTTCTTTCTCACTCACGTGCATAATCGAAGTGATTGTAAATGGCAGTGCATGTATGTACAGTAAACCTACAAATACATAACACAAGTGATTGGTATACACAGACAACTACTCAAAGATTTTTTGAAAATGAAAGGAGTTGATGAGAAGGGAGGCAGTCTTCCTTAATAGAATGAGGTGAACTTTGGTTGACCTAAGGAGATCACACTTTGTGGTCCGCAAAATATTGTTATTGGATAATTGAGTCACTGAACAAATATATACAAATGAATATCTCTGAGATCGAAGATAACAAAAACTGAAACGGTTAGACTACTCATTAGTAATTAACGGGTACACATTGAGTAGTTGTTTACTTTCAATCTCATTGAATAATGGACAAGGCCTTTAATGACTGTAGTCTATGACGTGAAGTGTACGGCCTAACTTCATGCAGAGTGGGTGGACATTGAAGGTGTAACTAATTGGATTATCGTAAGAGCATTTACTCTAGACGGGATCAGGCGACGGAATGGCCCGTACATCGTTAAAGGGGTGGTGTCGTTCAACCGTCGGGGCTGGTGACTGACAACAAACGGCACATATTGGTTCCACGGGCGAAACCTTTCGTTACAAAGTGGTATCTTGACATCACCGTAACTCAACCTAGCGACTAAATCGGTGAGTTGGACCAGGGAGTTGTTCCATAACAACTCCCTGGTTGGACTCAACGACGCACCGACCACGAGCCGCCTGTAGTGGGTCAGTCCACCCCTGGACTGAACATGAATTGGTACGTTATGAATGAAACATATATGGCGAAAAGATATAGGGTGGGATACATGAGGGAGATTGTACATTACACTTGATACACTTGGAAGATATACCTCGTATAAAAATGATACAAAGGAATTTACTCTTAGTACTTGAATCTTACAAATTCCCAAACCAAAGGGAAAAGAATACACAGTCCAGCGCCCACATACAAAGAGAAAACAAATCCGTGTCTCGGACGAAGTTAATTCCGAGCCAGCGGCGGACCGGTTCCGAGCTAGTGCACCGATAGGCCAATCCATATGTATATATTTTTAGCGAGTAATTTGCTTCATTCACGACCAATTTGAATGACCTAAGGACTACTTCAGTAAAAACAATTAAAAAAAACGAATAATTTTACCGAGTACTTGAATGTGTAACATAAACAATATCCTAACTTAAATAAAATCGTAACCTACACAGGTTTTTTTTTGTATTTGATAAACAGTTTGCAAATTTTGTAAAATCATTACGTTAATATATAAATTAAATCTTCTTGCTTATCCTACCTTATCCCGCACGGAGCCGATAACCGTTTACTATGAGGAATATCTTCAGACTTCCATATCCTACTTCTCCACATTTTCCTTCCAACTCTTCCATTACGCAAAATATCGGTCATTTTCTAAATCCAAGTTGATATGTTTTGATCTTCACAACGTCCACTGACTCTTTGAATGCAGGAATTCTAATCGAAAGTCAACATTTACAACTTAGATCGTCAACAATGTTAATGACTTACTTTTATATACAAAGAAAAGTTTCACATTTCACAGGTGAAAAAACCCTACTGTGTCAAGTTATAAACAGAAAACTGTTTACGAGGAAAGTCAGGAAATTCTCACGTAATATTATACTTGTAGGATATTTATTTCACTTCCTTTTATAACGGATATGCGGAATGTCCCACGCTCTTTACTAAACAGTTCCTATCTTTTTGATCTTGTTTATGGGTTCTTAATAAGAGATATCCAACCACAATGTTGTTCTCAAGTTTCTTTCTGTCCCACTTACATTTTAGTTGTGTTCAGCTTATAGCTTCTAACTACTACCCTGGGATTCAATATTGTATTGTAGTGGCACAGTCGAGTTGCGCGGGAGGAGTAGGTGATGGGGTCGGGAAAGGGGGACACAGGGTGACTTATGACAGAATATTTCACCATTTCGCATGTTCGTGACCATAATAATTATTTCTCAAAAAGCATACATCCCCAATCACAACCTCTAATATCTCCCCTTATAACACCACCATCCCTCCCCCCCCCCAAAAAAAAACACCCAGCGTATGCGAAAGGATGGTCAAAATAGTTTTTCATTGCGTTAACAGCTTACTGTAAATTGTAATAACGTTGCAGCAACGTAATCGTTCACAATGATAAACGTTCTGAATACGTACGGTGTAATATATGACGCCATATAGGCCTATGTTGTATGCTTCAAATATCGCACAGTATTTACATATAACCAGATACATTAGCACAATGTTCGTGCAGATGATTAGAGGGCGCTATAGCTAAATACCTTTTTCTTATTTTCTTCAAAAAAGTTGAAGAGTCGCAAATTTGTGTTCATTTGATAACAATACTTTTTTTAAATACTCATGCGATTATGGAAGTTACAGTCAACCCAAGGAAGCTGAGAAAATCGATTTGACAAAACCCCAGAAAAGCAAACAAATTTTATTTTAATGTTTTAACATTTCAGATGTAGGCTAACGTAGAGTCTGCCATTTTATATATGTGTTGGGGAAAAAGGAACGTCAAACGACATATTTCACACATGCTAACAACGAAATAGGAAAGATGAAATTGAGACCCTCCAACATATTTTCATACCGGAAACTCGAAAACAGAAAAGAAAAATTAGCTTGTTTATTACATTACATTTGACTTTAACTTGAACTGAAACACCTATTATTTCAGGAATCACGATCGCGGTGGTAAATTGATTAAGTTCACCTCGAACCCACTTCCTGTGTGGAATCAAGATACACGATATAGGAACGTCGCCATACACGTAAATTTGCTTGTGTCAAATATATGTCACTATAAATGCAATAGCGCCATCACTTTCTTTACTGACCGCGCGATACGAAGGGCTTTGTTACGCGTAACTTTAACCCACTGTTAAATACCAAAGAGAAAGTATAGGTGAGATAGGAAGATAATTCAACGATGTTTAATACAGCGAGCAATAGCTTATTTATTATTACAGACAGCTAATATTATTTTTAATTGATTTAATGTCAGAATAATATTTTTTGATAGTTATCGATCGATTTTAATTATATAGCCTATACATACACATAATTATATACAAATAGAGGTTAACGTTTCCATTATTGCAAAAGGTAAGTGTAGATTAAAGACGTACACTATGAATTAAGTATTTGTATTGTTTTCTTTAACACATCGCTTAGAGACATGAAACAATTCTGACATGATAGAAATCTCAGTGTTCATATTGGGTTTTTTGTTTTTGTTTAATTCTCAGCCAATTTCCGCTGATGATTTGTTCAGAGACTGATATAAATTCTAATCTGAAAGGATATTGCTTTATTATGTCTTCACAATTTTGTGAGCAGTTTGTGACAAGTGACGCTATAAACCTGCACCATGAAAACTGAATCATAAATAAATAAAAACTGGTGGGGCTAGACATAAATGTGGTCTTGTCACATTTGTCACAGTGTGTTGCTCTTTAAAACTAGCTACATGTCAGTTTCTGTTGGTAATACAAATTAAAACTTATTATATCGAAAATTGTCGAAGTACCTACCGTCCTGTTAACTACTGATGATACTTACAGTGTAACCTCTCATATATAGAACATTGAACGGCAGGGATGCTTAAGTTATGGCCAAATTCTGGCATTTTTGTTTATCAAATCATCTTTTAAAGCAAAATATGATTCCACATTAGTGACAAGAAATATATAGCCTTTAATAGAACTTTGTGAAATATCCAATAAAAAAGCTTTATTTTATTACTCTTTATGAAGAGGTTCAGCAAATGTTAAAATGTTCCAAAATTGCTACATATAGTAGCTGATATACACACATTGCAGCATATGATGATTTCTATACGTTAAACATTCTCCAAAAATCCATAGATATGTTTTTGTTAACATTCTTCATTTAAAGTTCAGTATTATATGCTATAAATCGTTACATGATAATATTGTCTGTTACATTAAAGATGTTATATCGCCTCAGAGGAATCCAACAGTATTGTATGCCGGACTTGTGTGACGTCACTTCTTTCCATTTTCTGATTTTCACTTTTCACTTCTCATGTGTACTAGCCTATATTGTGTGCATACGTATAGACTATGTCGTATGACGACCACATTACACACAGTTCAGTAGGCCTATTCGCGCAGTTACGCATGCATGTTGCTGATAGGAGGGCCACTACGAATCTGCTCTCGATCGAACTTCAGAAGGGAAAGCTGTGACGTCACGTAAAATCCGGAATACAATATTGTTGGATTCTAATGAGAAGACATTGCATCTTTAATTGCATTATCTTTCCGCTTTGTATTACAGCAAGGTACGAGAATTAAAATTTCAACATAATATAAACACATAAGTTTTGAAAATCCAGTCCAATTATTAGTATCTTATAATATTCAATGCTAATTCAACCGTAGTGAAAACTGATTTTGTAAATGAGTAACAAAGTTTACGAATAAATTAGACGAACATTACCATAACTGAAATGAAATTCTGTATTCCTAAAAGCGAATTTCAAACTCTGAAACGTAATTGAAGGCGTAGACTAATTTCTACGGAAGCAGTTTTCAACATCCGAAGGTTGAAACTTGAACTTGAAAAGAAAGTCCGACACCTTATAAGGATTTTACACAATAAATTTGAATTGTATATAAATTGAGGAACCCATTTTAGTGTCGTTTCATGTGTACACAGTTCATGAGATAATGTAAGATTTGATTATATTTCCTGCTGAGAATCCTAACAATGAAGATGAGAAAGAAGAACAGGAAAGAATGAAGAAGGAAATCTGATAATAATGTTATTAATTAACTTAGCTAGTCCAGTTTTATTTCAAATAATTACATATTACTGTTTTACATTTAACTCGTTGTTAATACTTAGAAATGCGAAAAGTGTCTGGGCGGCCAAATGCTATTTATATTTGGCGTATTAACCTTTATTTGTATTGGTACATTGATAATTCATTGCAATCTCATTTTGAGAATTTTCTTTTAGTTTGGGCATAGAAATATCGACCAAACGCAAAAGGTTGTCTAACTCTGAATGCGTTTCTTGCTATATAGTGATGTACACCCGCAAAGCTTCCTTTGCGTGCGCAAAGGGTGGTATAATCACGGAACCTGGCTACGCAGACAACATTCGATGCCTTTTATCTTATGCATGGTGTTGCTACTCATTGCAGACGAGCATGGTGCTATACACTCGATCTTAAAGCAGCGTTTTGCGTCCTTTTCGATGATATTTTTCAACCTCACTGACTCCACTATGCCACAACGACATACATAACTAGCTTATCTATTTAAATCTGACTTCAAATGGTGGCATAAAAGTCGAAAAATTTGCAACTTTCAACTTTGTTTTTCTCCAAGATATTTTCCGTTGGGATCCCAATTAACCTCGCCCATAATATGAATATTTAAACACTACGAACGTCATTGACCAATACGTAATACAACACCAAGCTTGATTTGTGTACAGTCTATATGGCAGTTGTACCAGAGAGTTCCATAACAACTCCCTGGTTGTACCAACGCAAAGTCTTGAATCTATTTTTAGCAACGGCTCATAACTAAACATGCATCTCTGATTGGTTGAATTCAAACTAGTGGGCTTGGGGTACTGTATGCGATTAATTTTAAATGTGGAATTTTGTCGTGGATACTTTTCTCATTCTCTGCAATTATCCTTAATTACTCGCCAATTAACGATGTTGGCAGGGAAAAAAATTGGCTGATATCTTAGTTTGCTGTTTTGTGATTGATATATGTAAAAAACTCGATGGACATGTCAAAAAAGTAGAAAACGGCGACCAAACGCAAAATGCTGCTTTAAAATTCCAACTTACACTTGAAGATTCCATCCACCATGTTCTGATATAGATAATATTCTAGAAATTGGAGAATTGCATTCAAAACGTGGGCGGAACTGTCAATATACTAGAAACCTAAATCATGTTTGATTTATCATGGAGAACACATTAACACGGAAGATTAAACAAAAGATATTAGGACAGCTGGAATTGGAGCATGTCCGATACATGTACTGACGTCATCAGTGGACGGAATAGGTGATCGTTTTGAGAAAACGTCAGACGGAGACACACATCAATTGACAGGTAATTGGGAACGTGTGAACTGTAGCATAGTTTGAGTGACCTGTCAAACAACTTCGAAGAAGGAATATCGGCCATATATACAACATATATAGTGACAAGTCCAACTTCACCCACCCATATATACGTAGTTACTGAGATTAACGGCGATGTTTATACAGTATATATACATATAGGCCTATATTATGATAAATCCCCACCGGAGCCACCCTTACTTCAGTAAAGGGTTATCGTTAGGACTTAAGATATGATTAGGATTTGAAATACTCCCACTATAGCATCAACCATATATGCTACGGAAGCAACGAGTGTACGTAAACTATACGGCAGTGTGTAGAAAGCAAGTGGAAACACGTCCCACCGGACCCAACGTTTATTATACTGAAGAAACGGCACACATCCTCCGCTTTGCTTCTGAAGTAAAAAAAAAATCAAAGCGATACTACTGAATGGTTCCAGACGATTTACATGGCTGCGGGGGGGGGGGGGTGTTAAAAACATGAACAACAAAGTTCCTCTTTGTAGCAGAATGCAAACATTCATACTGGTTATGATGATACTATACAATCACTATTTTGTAATTAGTCGGACATGCTGCACATTGAGGTTTTGAACATATTTGAGGTAGGAAGTACAGCAAGACGCATCTAAATGAATGTAATCACAGTGATAGATGTTGACCACCAACCCCTCTGATATGCTTCTTGTAAACAATGTTTTATATGTACATACTAATCATCAGTTCTGTCCAAGTTCCCCATCTTGAGATTTATTTACGAGGTTATCACTATTTGATCATTGTTGACTCCAATTAATAGATAGATAGATAGATAGATAGATAGATAGATAGATAGATAGATAGATAGATAGATAGATAGATAGATAGATAGATAGATAGATAGATAGATAGATAGATAGA
>JAIPMN010003813.1:0-13069 GCA_020650975.1 Apostichopus californicus | reverse complement strand
AGCACGCTCTCTCGTGAGACGAGATGAGAGGGAATCGAAGAAGACCAAACACTGTACTGTCAATGGGAGACTTCTTCACATAGGCGTAGGAGGCGGGGGGGCTGCAGCCCCCCCAACCCAAATTTTTGGTAAAAATTCGGGCAATATGCTGTGAATTTATACTGTTTAACAAACAGGACCACTGTCTGAATTCATGTAGTACTATAATACCAATGTAACTGTAACGTGACCTGCAGTATCATCATGTTGCCTGGTGGAAAGACCACTGTCATCGTACGGTGTGATGAAACAACGTTCACCAGAGCATTCGTTTTGTACAGCATATAGTACAACAAACAAGGAGAACATACTTTCATACGTACGTTCAACTAGAAAGGTGTCTTCGTACTAGAAGACTAATGCGTTGATACTATGCAATGTCTTCATATTAAAAGACCAACGTCTTTCATACTATAAGACCAATGTCTGGATACTGTAGGAACAGTGTCTTCATACCACATATATGCTCTAAACTTTCTACATTCAAAAGTCTTCTTAAGACCCATCTTTCACTTGTTCTTTTGTAAATTAATCTGCTTTCTTTGTAAAGCACCTTGAGCAGTGGCTTTTGTCTACTGATTTGGTGCTATATAAGTCTCATTTATTATTATTATTATATGTACAGTACCGGCATCCTCATAACATACAGTAAGACCAAGTTTGTCTGCATACAACAGGAACAATGTCTTCATACTATATATACCAGTGTCTTCATACTTGAAGACAAATTGCAGGACACAGCATTACTTAACTTGACATTGACCAGCAATTCTATTTATTCATAAATATTTATATTTTCTAGCAACTGTATCATTATTACATCTGTTTACAGTGTAGCCAACAGCTTTCAAAGTATGAGTCCTCTCTTGTAACGCATTGCATCTGAGTCCAGAGAACACAACCGCACACATCTTCAGAATGTATCCACATATATAACATTGCTCCCAACGTATCTCAACTTCATCTTTCAATTTTCTTTTTCCCCAAAAATCAAATTATCCCTTGTAGCCGAAATGATAAAAAAAATAATAATTCCAACTCCCTTTTCTACCTCGGATGTGGCCTCAAATTACACCAACCTGACTGGCTGATTTTCCCCCGAGTTCCCTTCTGGGAGAGAAGTGATAAGCAAATATTTTGAAGAAGAGGGGGGGGGGGGTTGAAAATCAATAAATACAGGCCACAATATTATTCACTTTGTACAGGTGGTAAATGTAACAGTATGCTTGCACAGACAAACAAGCAAAGGCAACTAACTCAGCAACTGAGTCATACGATGACGATAAAATTGACAGCGATTCCTTCTAAATATCGAGTCGGCAGTCACACACAGTAGAACCTTAACAGCCACACACTTGCAAATTGTCTACCCAGCCCCTTATCCTATTGTACATGTTTACCTATCCAATCCTAGCCTAGCTGTCTTATATCCAAATACATTGGTTTAATTGTCAAGTAATGGTCCCGTTCATACAGACTTACAGTAATGTTACATGTAACTAAAACTCATCAAATTTTAGAGAAAAAAGGACAACTTGGTCTGTGGGCAAACAGTACACATCTTAGAATTCAATCACCTCAAACCTCTTAGCTAGTTTGGGTATCTACTGTATGAGTTAATACAAACCTCACCTGTCTCCTCATAACTTTGAGGTACTACTTCGTGGGGGGGGAGGTGCGGGGGGGGGGCAGATGTACCAAAAACCAATGCAAAGGGCTGATTTTACTACCTAAAATGAACTGCAGCACATGCATGTATACAGTTGTGCAGTATAATCAAACGGTAAACAAACTAGTACAAACAACTGGTACAAGAAATATTCCAGATTTTAATCCTTGAACTGATGTCCTCTCAACCTTATTTACACTTCTTGGAACACACATTCCATTTTGTTTAATTTTTTCCTTCTTCCTTTTCTTTTTCTATCACTTCACTTTTGTAAGAAAAGCCAAGACCTGGTGCCAGTACAACTGCGAACAATTCCCCACGCACGCCGCAAATACAACTACACCGAGACTTTTCTTTTCCGCTACATTTCCCATGTTAGACCAACTATAGGCAGAGAATGTGCAGAGGCCTCACACATAGGAGAGTTCAATATCCGTTCATGATACATATATATCTATTACAACCTCTGCGGATGTTCCGACTCTCGAAATTTTGGCTGCAGATGTATAAATGTATATATATATCTATATATATATATATATATACGTTCTTCCTCTTTTACGATTCTGCAGCCAAACTCTCTCTCTCTCTTTCTCCATCTCGTTTGCCAGTCTCTTCGGGAATTACAGTGATGGCTCCTTTAAAGATGATATTAAACAGTCAATTTACGATGCTCAACCAATCTTCAGCCGCAGTAAAACAAGCAGCTTACGAAACCCTTATTTTGTTTTGTGTTTTTTTTTTTTGGCCTTTTTTTTTTTTTTTTGGTTTTCCAGAGGATCGACATGTGCGTACCTCACCATTGTCAGAACTATCCTAATTGTCGAGAACAAGTCAGATTTTTTTTTTCTTTTTTCTTCGTCTTGAGGGGTAACTGAAGGTAAGACTTTGAGGAAACGGATTTTCGTCATCTTCTATGAAAAGGTATCGTGTACTATGTTTGCTTCAATGGTGTAAAACACTGTGGATTCAGTATGTCATATTTTGACAATATCTCACCTTGGAAAGCCTATACATAGCCCATGTTTGTTCGTCAGAGTATGGCAAGTAAGCAAGGGCCAAGAGATCAGAGGGTAAATAATTTTGATTCACATAGATAATATGGCAAAAGACCCTTTTTTTTGGTTCTCTTTGAGTTACGCATAAACTTACCACAGTTCATCGATGTGTTATCCAACTAACTCGATATAAACGACATTAATAACAGATCTGTACACGCCCACATGTGTAGAGTCTAATTCGGCATTATCCAACTAATACACACGTGAAAACTGATAGAAATAACAATAGCAAGAGATCTGAACTTACAAAGTAGCATTGTATGTTAGCCACCTAACACTGTACATTTGAATAGAAACAATAACCGATTGCGCGTTGTACTTACTTTAAAAATAGAATTAAATATGAAATATTTCATACAAAACAGCATCCACTCCTTTTTTTCCCATCTGACCATCCCCTTGCTCCTTCCCCTTCTCCTTAAATTGCCCAAAAGTACTATTACTTCAAAAATAATATTTTATTGGATGCAAATTTGAATCTACTGTACTGTAGGCAATCATTAGTGATACAGTGTCCAGAAACATGGTTTGTAGGTCTACTACTATACAGCAGTATGTAGCAAAGAGACCACCAACCCTATGCAGGAGACATGATATGAAAAATCAAAGATTAATGCCATCATTTTTAACTTCCAATGCAACAACCGAATTGGAAATTTTCACCACACAATTTAAAGCTGTATGTGTGTCATATACTATATGGACAAAAGTCTTTAACTTTCATAGAATCTTGCAAGGGTTTGTGTGAAACAGAGTGTTAGCATAGTAGGTACATACCGAATGGGTCTCTCTTTATAAACTGTGCAGTATTTTTGACAGAGGAAATGAAATTTGGCTAAATGGAAAAACAACTATATAACACCACTGTGCCCAAGCAAAGCAGGCTCTATATATATATCTCTCTCTCTCTATCACAGCAGCTCAGAGAAACAGTCTCTGGTCTTTGGGTCTAGACTGGCTGTCATAATTCAACAGAGACGTCCAAACAAAAAGTCAGTAACACAAATAGTTGCAGTGGATGCAGGCTCACAACAGACATGGCTGATTGTCAAACCCTGATGGAAATTGTTTACATAGGGCATAATTTCTGTACTGTCAGAAACCTGGGACTGAGTTGGTACAGTCAGTCACAGTTAGTTTGGTGGTAATATAGAGTCTGGTGGTTACCTTATGACCCCTATCCTCATCCATAATCCTTTCTATATATGTAAATATATATATGCATACTATACTACTGTAATCAGCGTAATGCATAAAGACTGCTGGTCAATGATATATACTTGTTACAAGGCCAACGTTAATCATGTAACATTTAATATACAGTATGTGTCGGTTAGGGAACTTATTTTTACTTTCGAGTGGACAAATTAATACAGCAAAAAGAAACTTCATGAAGCCCTCCTTGGCTTGTTATAAGATCTACTCACTGTGGTTCAAACTCAGTGTGTCCCTTTACTGTACCTCTTATAACACAACTCCAGCACTCTACTAAATGTAAGTTTACATTACCAATTGTAACCAGTCTTGTCATTTACAAGGCATAGGCAAAAACTACATCGATGACAAGTCCCAAGAAACACTGCCGTAGTGGTCAGCGAACCACAGACACTGATTTAACTAGATGTCATTGCTGTCTTCTACTTAACAGTAAGTTACAAGATACAAATAATCCTGAATAGAAATTAGTTCATTCTTTCAAAATTCTTTCAATGTTAGCAGATCAAAAGTTGAGGAAGAGGGGGAGGAGAGGAAGGAGGGAGGGAATGAGATAGAGTAAGGAGCCCTTTCAGAAACTGTTATCATATTTCTCTACATCCAGTTTAACTTCAGGTACCGTGTGTCATTATATTAATGTTGCGATAATGTGTAATCTAAACATTAACAGAAATGATTTTGGTTCAGTTCTTTGTTTTGTTTGATTTTTTCCTTCTCCGATTCCCTCTGCTACATTATTTACTATTATTAACTATATTATCATATATTACTATTTATTATTTACTATTATTTACTAGCATCTACTGTAACCTAATGGACTATACTCTGCTACTGCTGCTGAGTATAGCCGAGCCAAACCTTACCAGCGGGCGATGATGACAACCCTCTTGCCTGATTACATGTATCATGTACCGACAACTACTTAACAAAGGTTTGTTTACTTTCCATCTATCTGACATGTAGCCTACAGACCCACTATTACACTACTACACTAGTCTGCCAGTAACATACATGCCAATGCAAGCTCTCGTGTGAGAGAACACAAATCTCCCCGAGACCTTTACCAAACATCGTCAAGTGCAGCCGTGCTCCTCATAGTATACTGAAGGAGTGATGTGCAGTACCTCAGTGCAAGTTTACATTTTAACCTTGCACACTACTAGGATGACTGGGAAATATTCGTCCCCCTGTTTGTATGTATATATATATATATATATATATATATAAACTGGCTGTCTATGAAAACTGGTGATGCCCTTGGAGATATGGGCAAGCAAAAAAATGTTTGGAATGCTGACGCATAATTTTCTGAACTATATGTTGTCAAAGCTTCCACGATCGTCGTTGTCGGTGTGGAAGGCACCTGCAATTATTACAGTGTATCAATGGGAGAAACTCTGAATGATGCAAAATGTTCTGACCACATCTGTTCCGTTGTTTTAATTCGCTCTTTTAAGTTTTTACGGGTAAAGCTATTCTCATCATCCACTACAGAGAGAGAGGAGGAGGAGAGGGGCTTGTGAGGATGGTACAGTATGTATACATGTATGAGATGGTCCAATGGGTGGGGGGGGTAGATCAGGCCCTACACGGAACTGATGAAGGGTTTGGATGAGAGGGCAAAGTTGAATGAAGAATGGATCATGAAAGACAGGATGAAAAAATAAACTGCTGGGTCTTAGAGGATACAGACTCGTGTTTGTTGACAGACTATATGTAAAGAATGGATATTGATTTATTATTGCACAATTGGTGAAGTCCTGACATCTTCCAATCTTACTACAAAGTCTGATCGAGTAATTTTGTAAAGCAATACTGCAATTCAGACACACTCACTCTACCCAACCCACTCCCATCTCCCCCCCCCCTCTTCCTCCCATCCAACCCCACCTACACATGAGAATTTTGTCACCAAATGAGCGTTATGAAATGAGCCCAATTCTGTGTGGTATATCTTGTCAACTACGTTCTTAATCCATTAAGGTAGGGCCTCCTTTAAACACTACCAAGCATTGAGAGCATACACTTTAATCAGTAAATTATATATCCTCATTACTTTAATCTATTGTCCACTTGATCTCAATATAATCAAATTCTCAACCTTTCAAAGGAAATTTGTTCTAGTTTTATTATACTGAACAAGTTATGTCAAGTGTCCCCTGATAATGACTGAAACCTTTTGTCTTACTGCAGTAGTCGTTTGCCTTTGGTCGCTATAGTTACGGCACAAATCTAGTAGTCCACAGGCCCAGCTTAAAATTGCAAAAACCACTCCAAAATAACAACAAAAAGAGTAAACTCGATATAATACAGTAACATTTTCTTGCCTTATTCATGCATGAAACATTTCAAATTGCTTTGGCGTGTTGTGATTACATGCCAATATCTAGTGAATTAATTATTCAATTAATCGACATTTATAGCAAGTTGTTTTGTTAGCAGGCGAAGAGCTATACAGTATATCAACTCAAGCCGTTGGGTGAATTTACTATGTACTTAGGCACACCTGTTTGTAACGCTAGGACTAATGTACATATTGCAGAACAATGAATCACATACACAAGGCAAACATACTTCAGTTCAAAACGTTCTTTAAAACAACAGACATCGTGGACCAAACTGTTCGGGCGAGCCAAAAACGGTGGAATTGATAAATTACGTAATTAACGAGCTAAAAGGCTGAACAAATAATTAGGTATACTGGTAGTTTATTTAACTAATCCAATCCATTCTCAAGGTTTTACTCAAAATGGATGAACTGCCTACAGTATAACGGCGCTAAGTCATAAACCGCCATCACAAATGGGCTCTTTAATAGTCTTATCGTACCTAAGATCGAATTACTATTGTAGGACTTTTGTAAATTTTCAGCGGTACATTACAGTCTATTTTACGCTTTTTAAAACAAACACACAAAAAAACAAGAAAAGAAAAAAGAATTTTATAACCAAAAGAGTAATGGCAAGAGTTTGTTTATTTGTGTGTGTATACATGCATGCATAGATGTATAATATAGTGTTAAAGGGAGCTGTTCTCTGTGATCCTGAAATTGCAAAGGCAACAATCCACTCTCAGAGTCAATGTGCGTACCGAACGAATTAATCAGGTGTACGAAACGGTATAGCGGGCGGATGTGGATCAAGGAGGTGTTATGGGGGCGGGGTAAGGAGCACAGCGCTGACAACTTTTCTGTACAAAAAACCCATCCATCTACAATTTAAACTGCTACAGTAAACTGCTACAGTAAATGCACTCTGAAGGTTAAAAGCGCTTGCCGGTGAAATAGGATTTCATATCCGCTAACGATCGTCATCACGAGGTGAAACGCTGTATCTGCTCACTTTAAGAACAATTAAGTGAAACTTAAAACAAGAATATATAATCAAAGAACAAAGTCCAAGCCCATCTTACTGCCAGTTCCTTTACAAATTTGGTTAAAACATCATCTTGTGCACACAGACCATGCAAAAGGAAAGAGTGTCCGTACTGCCTGGTTAATGGTTAATAAATATAGACGTCACCGTAAAAACAAAAAAAATAGAGTAATCACATGATTTGTGCAGTATTTATGTTCCTACTATACAGAGCTAATCTTCCTAAAACAATGACTATACACTGATGTGAAAATAAATTGATTGACTAGACCTCAAGAAACAAAACGTAGGGTAGGGTACACGTTACCACTATCCCAACTATTAGTAAAAATGACACCACCGATTGGAACATTCTGGTATTATTATGTGTTTTTTGTTGTTGATAATATCACTCTTTTTAAAATTTCAATCTACTCTAGTGATGAAATATATAAAGATCATCAGTATGTTACCGCCAAAATATGCTAGCGAGTCCGATTATGGTCACATATGCTCAAATTTCAACAAGTACTTTTACTGCCCAGTTAATGGGTAGTTATCAAATTTGGGACTTCTGCTGATGATCTTTAAAACTATTTCAGGAATTTATAAAGAATTAACTCAAGATACCAGCCAGCATCATCTGGAACAATTTCATTTCACACTACATTGACCTTTGACCTTGACAACCACATAAGTACTATTAAACCTGAGGAGGTAGGTAATCAAAGTAACCATAGTACATTCATGATAAATTAGCAATGGAACAGTAAATGCAGAAACTGTCAACTACTGTACATACCAAACCAGATGAGAATTTCCATTACATAATTAACCAAATTTAAGCGTATGTATACTTAGAATGAGCCTATGAAATCTATTGAAAACATTTTTGTGGGAATCGACCACAGAATATGTTCTAACCAAAACAATGGTTTCAGATTGATATTCAAAAGAACTCATACAAGTGGTATACATAACCATCAGTAAAACTATCATTGCTATTAAAAATTGATAAAGAGTACAAGTTTTTCATACAGTTCAATACTTAAGTTATATACCATTCGCCTCGCCCGATTTGTGCACATGCTGTCTAATGTCAAAGCTGGGCGTTAAACTATACACTGTACCTACGATGTATCTAATATAGATTTTGCATATAAGCAGTACATAATTCACACACTAGTGTTTACACACCATCTTTCCTTAACCCATATCTGTACCATTCAATATTTTCTTCTTTCTTTTTCTTTTTTTTCCTTTTTTTGGCTATGAACTTTCAAAAGTCTTGTGCAATCTGGCTTGCTTTAATTCAACACAAATTAAATCTCATTTTCACTGTGGTTGCAATCTAACGAGATTACCTAGCCATTTTCCCCCAAATTTCCCCTTGATCAAAGTGCTTTCGAGAGTATTACCGGCAGAAGAAAATCCATTTTGGCGAATGCCCTTACGTCTAACCGAGCGTGTCTAACGCATCATGCATGATAACATTGGCTTTTGTCTGGGCTCGAGAGAAGTTCTTACCGTATTTATTTGGTTTGCATTAACAATGCCAGAATGCTTATATACGGTTCTAATTTCTATCAGCTAGAGCTATCATGATGTCGTCCATGCTGTTTATTATTACTATTTTTATTATTATTATTATCATTATTACGTAAGAAAAGGAGCTACGTGACCATGTGAAATGTTGACAAAAGCCACGTCTTGATGAATGTGATCCGTGTAATGAATGATGCGATTACTTCCATTAGTAGTGTATATGTCAGTTAACTTTGGAAAATCACCCAATTAAAACAACATCATCATCCTATAGATGCTTGGATAGGTGCTGCAATGTAAATGCACACACAGGCAGACACACACACACAGACACACAGTAGATACTATATGATATTATGTACATGTATACCGTTGATCAAATCTACAGAACTTATCTACATTGAAAGCATTGATGACAAACCAGGTTTTTACACAGTACTCTATACATCTCATTGCTGGCATTTTCTCTACAAACTCAGGCAGTGCGTCGGCGGTACACAAACGGACGAACATCGACATGAAGTTTCTCGCTACTCGGGATAGACGGACTACGGGGAGTAACATGATCTATTGGGTGGAATCGAGGCGTCCCCCGGGGAATTAGCGGTGCTCGAGTTGATAAACAAGTTTATCGGGCACTTACGTACATTAAAAGTCACTCATATAAACTCGGTAACTACCACAGCCAAAACTGAAGCATGTCGACTTACACGGCGATGACGGTAATGGATTGAAATGTCACTCTGCTTTAATATTGTCATTCTCTTCCTAAATCTTGCGTGACATATTCAAACTCCTTTCGACTTTGATATGAAAATGAGAATGTAAAATCCAAGGTTAACCAAAGTTTCATTACTCTCAACAACAAAAAAAAAAAAAAAAAAAAAAAGCCTTTTTAGAAACTTTTCTGGTTGTAGTATCTTTTATTTTTTAAGTCTATGCAGCATCTATGGGACTTCACATATATCCTATTACAAATCAATGATGTCTTTATCCTTTCAAGAATGAAATCTTTTTACAGACCTCAATTTCTGGAGAGGTGGATAATTAAATACCGCATTCGTAAATAGAACTCAAGGTCAACACACAAAACTTTAAGCAATTGGCCTGACCTGTACAAACAGTAAAGTAGTTTTGTAAGAGTTTGACAGTCAATTAAAGTTAATAGGCTAGGTACTGCAGATGGGGAGAGTGGGGGGGGAGAGGGGGAAATAGCAGGGTCGAGACAGGTAACACAGGAGGAGTGTAGTAAATCTGGTAGAGAATTATTCAACCAATCACAATCCATTTGAGCAAGATTTGTACTCAAATTAAAAATTAGTTAACAATCCAGTCCCCAAAATATTGATTTTTATACAGTAGTACCTCTTATTTCTGAAATTAGGTTACAACTATAACGAAACTTTGACAAAAGTGAAAAATTTGGCTCGAAATTCTCTAAAAATTAAAGAGTTACAGGTATGCCTAAGATGTTGTTTAAAACATGTTATACTATCATGCTTGTGTTAAACTGCAGACTTACGATTTACCTTACTGTCTTTCTGCTTGATATGGAGAAATAAATAAATGAAAAATTATATTCCAGTTAGCCAATTGATATCAGTATCAATGACATAAATCTGAAATAATTAACATTTAAATTTTAAGTGTTACATTTGGATATGAGTGCAAAATCTGCTTTTTTTTTTACAATCTAGGGAGGCTGTGACCAATTCTTGACCTTTGTTTGATATGAAGTACCAAACCTTTTTTCCCCTGAAAATCCCCCCCCCTTCAAAAGTTTGCCCCCCCCCCTTGCACCAGTGGGATTGTAAACCTATGCATCTTTTCTTGCTTATCACAAAGACACAGAATTGGCATTTGCAAACACTGCAATCTGCACTAAATGTTTACTTTGAACAATAAGAAAATCATCGAGGGAATATCTGCGACATCAAAGAGCAAGAAACCTTTTTTGTTTATATCTTGGGAGGATTCTAGCAAAAAATTCACAATGAGTGAATTTGGACAAAGACAATCATAAATTAGATTTTAAAAAGGAGTATTTCCCAGAATTTCAGCTTTGTGCATACAATTGTAGTACAATATAGTGCACGGAGAACGTAGTACTGTTCATTCATTCATTCATTCATTGAATGAACGAATGAATGAACAGTACTACGTTCTGTAGTACTGTACAATGAACATAACAACTGCAATCAACACAATTTGTGCCTAACCAGCAATGTTGATTAATTTCTGTTGTACTCCTGTAGTTTGTCATTTACAACAATCTCCTACCCCCCCCCCCAGCCCCTTTCCCAAGAGACAACAAAATTAATGTTAAGGTATTTACCTAATATTAGTGTAAGGGTCAGTTATATCAACATTAACCTCAACACTGACAGAACTGCGTACTGTTTTAATGACACATTTCTACACATCACGATCTGTACTTAAAATTCACTTAATCAAGCTCTTACTAATTTCCCCCATCTTTAATAACATGCAACCACATCCACAGTTTAATACTGTTACAACTAAGCATCCTCCATTCCTCTCAATATTCCATTTTTAGGTTTTTTCCTCTCTTATCATGACTAGATTCCTAAAAAGTGCCAGCATTTTAATCTTGTATTTCACTTGTTCTTCCGTTACTCCTTTCCGAGGAGTAACACCTTCTTTCATTACAGAATGTAAATGAGACGGTGGGTCTTTCCGTGAAGTCTTCCACTGAGCGTGCCACGGTACAGTATATATCTGGCAGGCAAGCAGGCAGGCAGGCGGAGAGCGCACAGTCGTCGTCGAGACAACAACGGGAGTCATCAACACCCAGACGAGAAACGTGAGAAACAGTTGGATGCCCTCCACTGACGAAGCGTGAATCAATGATTACTACGAACAGATGTAGCCACATTACAAACACTTCAACCAAAAATTTTCTTCCTTCATACATCTTTAGACTCACTCAAAGCCAGCCTTTGCTCTATAATTGTCCCAGTGTACAGACGATAAAACTGCATGCATTAGATGTGAACTTTTTAACTGACAAAAAATTTGGAGTCCTGTTATATGATGTACTGTAGTATAGTCTGTGCTAAAAATGGAAGCTCACTGGAGATTACACAAAATCTATATATATATCTAATATGGGATATCCATCTAGATTCAGCTTTCCCTATTCTGTGCTGTATGATATCAAAGTTGGGGTGTGTTTTTTTTTGGGGGGGGGGGGAGACAATACCAAAAGCTGGTTAAGGAATAATTTATCCGGTACTTATGACATCGTAAACTGCTTTGCAAAATTGACAAATTGCTCTATATACAATTGCAAAAGATGTACTATGCAAAAGGAACAAATACTATGGGTGACTATTGTACCAATAATAGCACAATCTTTGCATGCCCAAATGAACACTGACTTTAAAAACATCAAACTTGATACTAGCTGTCCAATATTTAAGAGTTTAGTCTTTTCACTAAAAGTCTGTTTCTCTTTTAGTGTATTCTGCACCAACACCCACCCCTAAATCCCTAAGTTACAGAATGAAATTTAAGCACAACATCTTATATTGAGATAAGTGTTGGAGTGCTTTTTGTGACAACACTGGCCACACAACTGTACTGGTTGTAATTTTAGCTCTATAGCACATATATATAAACCAACTTGAATTTTCAAGAAATATCCGTTCAAAAATCTGAAGCTCGTCAATTGAAGTGGCTGGACTACTGAGTCTAACTAACAAACAGACCCATTTAGGATCAGTTCCTCAGATGAACACCAACCTCTATAGGAAAACATAATACTAAATACCAACCCACTTGTTTAAAATGCAATGCATTTTACAAGTATCTTCTTCACGAAAAGAAACCAGTTTCTTTGTTACTTTTTTTTCCTATTTTTTTCTTATTAATTTCATTTTTCTATATTTTTTATTACAAGTATCTTCCTTACAAAAAGAAACCATTATTAAATCAGATTCTTACAAAAAAAATTCTACTGTTGTATGGCAATGATTGGACACAGACTAAGCAGTTAACTGTACATCCATTCCTCATACAGCATAGTACAGTCAGTATTTGAAACAGACTCTCATATTCACAGGTTGTTCAATTCAAGAAGATGCTTTCCCAAATGCATATGTACAGTATGTATGTATGTCTGTATGTATGTATATTAACTAATATACATATAAATATATACATAT
>JAIPMN010003812.1:14636-29182 GCA_020650975.1 Apostichopus californicus | reverse complement strand
CTGCGAATGGGCCAAAGTGTTTGGGAACACCGTCATGCTTGTGTGACTATTGACTACACAATAATACCAAACATGATTGTAGAGTGACGACGAATCGGTAAATTCGTGTTAATAAAGAAATACATAAAGAGGATTTAACTTAGTTTAGTTAGAGACCCAAGGATCAGGAGGCCTTACAGTAGCTTTATTTCAGACCATAGGCCTATTCGTGTTAGATCGTGGATGAACACCGGCTTATTTCAAGCCTTCTCTTTCGATAAGTGTTCAGAGGATAGCGAGGCAAGGGTGTGAATTCACTCCCATTCCTGCTCCCAGGACCGCCATTTAACGTCCCCATCCGACGAACGAGATTGTATGCCCCAGCATCTGACCACTTTCTCAAATACTGAAGTAACCAGTGTTGTCGATAACTTTTAGGCAAAACATTAATTTTGATTTGTTGTGCTTAGACCGTTAAATTGTTCTTTGACCGTAAACATGACTGTCTATCATGTATTTCAACAAAGCTTTAAAACTCTTTACAGAGTCCAGTTTGTATTTCTATATTAAATTTCTGAGAAATGACCCTTCTGTGGATCCTCAATTAAATTGGCTGGACTAATAAGTCTAGCACACAGACCAGCGCCGTTGATCTCTGACACAGATCATAAGGTCGGTTCCTCATGTGCAACAGGACAATATCAGACGTTTTTTTGGCCTAAAAATGACATGTTTAAAGGTAGTCAAGCATAGCCACCCCAATTATAGCATGCTATAATTGCTAGTTTTCAAAAAGTACTCTCCTGGCGGTCTTTACTCTCCAAATTGTTTTCAGACATTTTTAAGGAATACACAAGGTGAATGTCCCAATGGGGAAGATTTCCTCGAAGGTTGCAATAAAAACAGTTTAAGAAGTTTGACCAAAGGTGACCATATTTGAATATCTAGCATATTCGGGGCCAATACAGCATACCTTTAAAATGTACTACAAATTTAAAGTGTAAATGGTGTTGAATGTCGTCCATGGTGCTGCTGTTTTTTAGCATGCTGCGATAAGATAGAGTATATATAGAGTCGATATGTTGACATGTTAGCCTTAATGGAGCATTCCAACGATACTTCATATTTTGAATTGCTGCATACCTTGAAAACTGTAATAACTATAGGAACGATACTAGCGCAGCTTACTTTGTTTCCTTTTTCTTGGACTATTACATATCAAGTCTAATGCCTACTGAGTTCCTTTAAAAATGCCTACATTATCAGCCAGTCCTTTAAAGTCAATAAAATATACCCAATTCCATTATATAAATATAAAAAAAATAACCATTATTTATCAACTTTTTTTGCCCTGTCTAACTACTTCAAAATGGTAAAACACAAGATTTCTGCAGAAACAAATACATGGACACATGCATTCACTTGATTGCCCTTTATAATTTATTTACATAACTGTATAAATTATTGATTACATCTGCTACTTACGTATTGATGAAGTATACAAAATATTGTTGAGTACTATGTACGAAAAGTATACCTTAACTATATAGTATTCAACATTTGGATTAAAAACATTCCCAATGAGGTCCTCAAAATCACTCCAAAATGTGCTATAATACACCTCACCCCCATCAGACCCCACTCCCTCCATCTCCCTTTTTCATTTGGGGGAGGGGGGACTCAACAAATATATTGGTCTAATTGCAAACTCTCAATTGTCGAGGAATAATTTGGAGGTCAGAACAACCATGAAAATACAGTTTCTGAATACTTTAAAGTAATGTTTAGCAGACTAAACTTTCTTCTTAAGGGGAGGGGGGAGGGCGGGGGAGGGCGGGGGGAGGGTATGAATATGTAACACAGAAGACAGGATACCAACCCCACCACAATATCAGTAAGTAAACTTTACACATGTATTAAAATGATACTACACCAGAAATACAACATGAATGTGAGACTCATCCATCATTATAAGTAACTCTAAATGCTTCATCAACATAGGAGCAGTCCTAGGGATGTTTGGAGGGTGGAAGGTTGGGGGGGGGTGGGTCTGGGAAATACAAAATGAAAATCAATTATAATTATATATACAGTCTAAATGCTGACATCTTAAACCGCAGAATGTGATATTAAAATGATCTTAAATTGCAGACTACTTCAACAGTGACACAACCCATCTTCCCCTTTCTCAACATTGACTTAACATGCATAGTACTGTATTGGTATATATTATCTTTAACAAACAACCATTGGAAAATAAACAAATAAATTTTTTTCCTGCTAAGTGTGGATCTTGACAAATGAAATAACTGTACTTCTGTTTGACACAACATAACCACAAAAAAAAATAAAAAATTAGTTGTGCGATATTTCAGTTACCTAACTTATCAATATTGAGAGGCAGAGATAATTCTTTCTCTCCATCTTTACATTGATCAGATGGATGTGTAACAAACGAGGACAAAAACATGAGACTGGATGAATGCTGGTAAATTTGGTGATGAGTTAATCAGAATCTAATCAACTCTTGATTATTCCACTCTCGTCTTTGTGGTATTTTTTTTTTGGGGGGGGGGGATGGGGTGTGGGGAAACAGTCATGAAAGACTGGCCATAATCTACATCATTATGACTTGTAAAACAACAAATGAAAGTTAACAACCATGCCTCACACCATCCCCTTTACTCCCATAACCATTCTGGATGTAAACATTCCAGAATTATTTCCCCGAACTAGAAGTAAAACATTTTGTATCTTTTAATTTGACCTGTACCGAATGATATTTCAAGCAACTCTTGGTTATTTAATCAACATTATATTCATGTATCAAAACAATCACCCAATGGAAAAAAAAAGAAAAAATCCATGCATTTGCCAATCGGAATGTACTATATAATAGAAACTAGTATTAGCAAGCACCCCATTTCCACTTTGAATATATAAAATATTCAAAGATTTGTTATAATCAATTATTCACATCATTCTAAGCGATGAGTTGCATATGAAAGAGAATAAAATGAGGGGAAATTGCAGTATGGGTTATGTGCAACAAGACAGCAGAGGGACAACGAGTTTTATTTCCATACCCATTCCCCTCCACCTCAATCCCCAGCCCAATTTACAAAAAAAAAGAAAAAAGAATTCAACACTATAAAGTATCTATATGTAAGAATAGTAAAAATCTCTTTCGTTCTCCATAAAGGGAGTGAATGGCTGCCATACAATCCTGTAAGACATTTCCTCCAATGGAGCACCTCAAGTGGAAAAACTTTAGAAAGCCTCCCATGTATAACAGTCGTGCAATCATTTTGTATGTGGAAACATGGTTGTAGACAGAAGCTGTACAGGTGCATACAGACCACTGCATAGCATAATCCTCATTAAACCAGTATATCCAGACAGCATAACATACATTGCACAAATTTTTTCAATAGATGAAAAACAAAGAGGCTTCCAGTTTGAGAAAACGGATTTTAAATGAAGATAATGTCATTTTTATGCAAGCCGAATTACTGGGTCCTGTCTGTTGAATACTCGGCAGTATGGTTTTAGGAACAGAAGAAAAGTGGAGAATCAATGAAATGATTGTATGAACGAAATTAGAGGTAGAGAGACTGAAAAGAAAATAATTCATATCATGAATGATGAAACAAATTCCAGCACTTTACTTAACTCCACCAACTGCTATGCTGGATTCCTTCAAACTACTAAAAATTAAACCTGTGAGTTATGATAATAAGAGTTGTTACAAAATTATACTGATCATGTCCAGTGCCTGAGCTTCAAAGCAACCCTTGTAAACTTTGGTCCATAAGTTTTATGGTACTATCGCCATAGTATTATGACTTGCAAAAGTTTTCACCGTTTGCATGAATCATCAACGGCCTCCAGATCATCCAACAAATGCTAATATACATTTCAATTAATTAATTGATTACAGTTGATAATTATCAATCAATTACTTTAGACAAATGTCTTCAATTATCAAAGTGGTCATATTGTTCCAATTAAAATCCTACTTTTTCTTGTTTACAATTTTAAACATTACACCACTGTAGGAACACCCACTGACAAAATAAATGCAACAATTTAAAGAAAGCCATTTCCTTAAACATTTTAATGCTATACTAATTTTGGATACAGGAATGATCTCTTTTTAGTCTTGCTTATAAAAATATAGTTAAATCATTAGTTTCTTTCTTCTCAGGAATGTTAAAAAAATATGATAAAATATTACCCTTTCCTTTTTCTCACATTCGTTCAAGTTATGATACAGGATTTACGACAATCCCTTTAGTACAATCTTGAAATAAAAGTAGTTAACTTACTGCAAATACATAGGGTAAAGAAATACAGTTTATGTGAAGAAAAAATACTAGGAGAAAAATACAAACCTACTGCCTTAGAGCAACATGTAAAACGCTTTCTATAATATTGATATAGTACATAATGTATATATATATATATATAGAAATATGTATATATGTTAATCCTTTTGGCAGTTACCTTGACAAAATATCAACACCTTTTTAGCTTAGTGGTGGTGGTGCTTGCTGCTGGTATTTTGAATAACATATTACTCTCTAAATTATTTTATTTCAGACAAGTTCAGAGGTGTGTTTATACAGAGAGGCAACATAAAGACAAAGTAATTTTTGAAACACTGTTATAAACCTCACCCACTCCCTCCCCACCCAGTCCCCCTTTCTCCCACTTGCAATTTTACAAGGGTAGTACACCATAGAAAAGCTAATGCCTTATATGCAATGTACACCCTATAGACACTCTGATACATGCATGGTATATAAACAAAGTGTAAAATATCTTCATCATCAAGGTAAAATAGCTGAATATAAGATGGTAACCACCCCACCTCCTTGTTTCATCCCCTCCTCTCCCCTCACCCACCACTTCAGCCATATACTTCTACTATAAGTTCTAAACTCACTATAAAAAACAAAAACTCTATGTAAAAGGTGCTTCTTGGATACAAGTTACCTGAGATAATTTTAACTATACAAGAATCAGTAATTGTCTGGTAATGGTAATATTACCTTGACCTTGACAATTATTCTGCCACATTGTTTTTGAGATGAATAATTGTACATGAATGACATCAGTAATGTCTCAATTGAACTCACTATTCTCTCTCAAAATTTAGCTTCAAACAAACAGACTTCCTATTACCTTGTAGTTATCAACTCTGTACTTAATTGTACTCACACTTTTCAGCAAACTTCACATTGAAGTACTCTTTACTCACTGCTCTGTACTCGTAGCTCATGCATCTACTCAGTAAATATAATGGCTGTGTGCTTGAACTCAAGACTAATGCCTTTGTACACATACTCAGCAAATTTATTAAATAATCATGTTCTCAACTCATGGCTTTGTACTCGACTAGCAATCGTACTCGGGGAAATTGAACTCAAACTACAAGTATGCAACTTCCCAAGTTTCTTCCCCTACCAGTCTTGATGATATAGCACCATACCAGCTAGATATTAAATGCAGCCTCACTATCTCACAACATTTCTAGCCAGATGAAAAAAAGGAACATAATTATCATGGACATACTCAGTTTTGTTTAAAGAGAGGAAGGGAGATGTGCGAACCCATGACTTCTTGATGTGGCTTTTCCGTAATCATCAAAGCCCAGAATTATATTGGTTTCCCATAAAAAATATATATATATATTCAAAAAAATGTCCACTCAAATAAAAGTTGCAATCCATGAATTCATGCTTACGTCTCCTATCGTCATGTATTAATTAGATGAACATGATTTTGTAGAGTAAAACTAATCCAAAAATAGAAAGCAAGATATGATTCTAAATTTTCTAATGATTTGTCAGTTCCTCTGTTTTATCTGGGAGATCAAAGAAAATAGCCAATATCAGTATTGCTCGTTTAACTTAAGTTTATATCTTTCTTTCTTTTTTATAGGAATTAATTAGGAATACAGCAAAACCTTTTTAATATTTGGCAGCTCAACAAATAACAATGCTATTGCTGATTTTACTTCAGAGGGATTTTTTTTTGGAATGAAAATCAGGAATAAAATAATTTAATATATTTCTGCAATGTCTATACAAAACATTTTCATAACTTATTCTCAAAGTCTTTTCCCATTTCTGTCATTGAAATACAAATTAATATAGAGAATTTTCCTGCCTCATGAGATTATGGAAGGCTAGTCAGACTCCTGTTTCCTGCTATAACCATACTGACTCATTTAAGTTTGACAAGATTTATATCAACTAATAAAACGAAGGAATAAGGTTTGCTCTTCTTCTGCTGCCTTTTTCATTTTCATGAAAATGACAACAACAAAACAGCGATACAAGTTGATTACATGGCTAAAACTGGCCCGGTGGTCACAATGAATGTTTGAAGCCAATTACAAAATGGAAGAGTTTCTTCTGCTTATTAAGCCATGCATGAAAACATTGAATTTCCTGACGTGTCACCCACTTTCGTAAATATGAATGTAAATGCATATGAAACATTTGCCAGTGAATACGAAGGGGAATGAATACGTACAAATTATGTATTGATATCACCTCAATGTTGAATAACATTAGCTCATTAGCCCCCTTAAATTGAAACAGCTGCATAATTAGCACCAGGCAATGTAGCTGATATACATAAACAAATTGGGTCATGAATATTAATTAAGAAATAAATTTACAAAATTATCACCAAAAAAAAATATAGCAAAACCAAAAAAGGGATGCTGAAGGCTCTACACCTATCATTGTATAAAATAAAAACTGATTGGACAAAATATGATATCCATAGCTTGCTTTTTGGATCAAATATAAAACTCCAATATTATAAACCACGTTTTCTCTTATCAAAGTTTGGGGATGGTTCACAAGCCAAATTCCCCCTTAAATAAAATTAAAATTGTCTTTCGTCATTTGCTATATGTTCTACTATGGTTGCCTCTACTTGGGATTAGCTCTCAAACAGTGGCTTGCAGTAGAGAAGATATATGAGAACCAGGGCCCTGTATTACATAACATATTATTGCGCAACGTTCAGTTCCACCGTTAAAAGGAAAGAATTTGAATATTTCATACCTCACCAATGTAAACAAATCATTTGAACAGAAGTTGTACCAACGACTTACTGTTAACATTCTCGATTTGTCTTGACATATATTTCATTGTTGTACCTTGGAGACCTTTTAACTCCAACCCCCTTTAAAGAGGTTTACCAATCTAATACGTTGTTCATCATAAGATTTCCTTACCGATGTAGACATGTCGCTGAGAGACTGAAGGTGTCCGCGAAGGGCTCTGAATGATCTTCTCCTGACTACAGTTCAAATTTGTGCCCGGGGCTGGTTTACTGTATCCTTTATCTAAGGCACGATTCCTCACTCCACCTGCGGCCCAGTAGGAAGACTTTACACCCATAACACTCTCGTCGGTGTCCGGACCTACTGAGGAACCTGGATCCCAGCTGTGAACTGGGTAACTTCTTTTGTCATTAACCAAGGCATAATCTCCTCTCACCGAATCAGACTGTGATGAGGTCGATTCAACCGTAATAACCCTCCCCGAGAGATCCTTGCTCAATCTAGATGGCGGTGGCTCAACGTCATCCTGACTCCACTGTGAGATCAGATCAAAGGAGTCTACGCTGCCGATCGGTGAGACTGAACTTCTCGACACTTTTTCCAGCGGTGGCGGCGCCAACGTAGACGTTTGCTTCGCCGATTGATTGTAAGAGTCAACAGCTTGTGTTGTTCTCAACATTGGATTTTCTTGTCTATTCTTCAATCTGTCTTGATCGTTCGTCTTCCTCACGTAAGGGCCTTGATGCCTCTTCTCCTCTTGACGTCGTTGCACCTCTGGCCTTCTGGATAAATCGTCCGTTGACCACTGGTCACTTTTACTCGGCTTCAGTTTAGGCCTGGCTCCTGATCGTGAATAGATGACCTGCTGATATGATGGGAGAGGGGCCTTTGATTTTGCAGGCAGGTTGGAAGCTTGCAGTGGCAGGCTCTGCTGGAGCGGAAGACCCTTCTGAGAGGTATGCTCGATTATATCTGGACCTGCATAATTATGACTCTGCTTCAACGGCTTGGGCTTGACGACTCTCTTAGCAAGAACCGTCTCGTACTCGGGTGGCTTTCTCTTCTGATCATCCATGAAAGATTGGAGACTGTCTAAACTACGTCGGTCAGACATGTCTAGATCTAGGCTCTGAGATACTTGACTCGCTTGGAACATCTTGCCGACGCTGTGTTCTATTCTGCCGTCATTTCTGCTGGCCCTCCGTCTCACCTGTGGGCTGTGTCCACCACCCCTCTGGGGGGGCTGAGATTCAGGTTTCACCTGACTACTGATGAACACTTCATCAACATCCTGATCTTTCACCACCCACTGTCTGGCATCCCCGCTTCTCTTATCTTTAATTAAATCGGGAAGATTGCGAGGAGTGGATCTCGTCTTGGGGTTTGTTTCATCCTCACTGTGGGTGCGACTTTTTCTGATCAGAGCCTGGTCGTATGTCGGTGGAATTCTTCTGTCTGGACCCATCTGAGGTCTAGATTGCTCTGTGGTTCTTAGAGTTCTAACTGTTGCCTCTTTCACCTCTTTCTTGACACCATCTGGACCGCCTTGCACTTGCCTAGTCTTAAATATTGCAGGGTGCTTATTTTCCCCATGTGGTTCTTGATCAAATCTGGTATTCTCTTGCGGAAATGTCTTCACCTGGGCTGATGGTCCGCTCACTTGCCTATTGTTAGTTATTTCTGCAAATTTTGCTCTCGTTATCTCATCATTTTTACGTCTTACTTGATGATGATTAAAGTTCATGTCATCCTTTGATCTTTTCAGTCCAATGTTCTCACCATTTCGACCGGGGACCCTTTCATAATCCCTATCCCGCCTCTTCTGCACAATTGCTGGGTTAAAGGCGAGGTCTTTGCGACCACTCTCCACCGCTGTAGGCTGTGGGCCGTCAAATTTTGATTGATGAGACCAGTGGTCGGGCAAGTCTTTTGGCTTTGGCACAGGGTCTTTTCCTTTAACAACGCTGAAATGGTTACTTTTCTCCTTTGAGGCTTCCCTTCTTACAGGCCTATTCTTTTCATACCGAGTCACCCTTGTTGTACCTGAGGTTTGATGATCTCCGTGGTTTTCTCTCTCTGTTGCCTTCCTCGCTCTGTTTTCCTCCGGTCTTCTATACGTTGCATGATATCTTCCTTCAGGAGGTTGTCGTCCTTGCCTCGGAGGAGGAGGAGGATGTACATGCTTTCCAAGGTTTTGTTCTAAAGATTTCTCTCTCGGATTTTCTCCTCTGGCGGATAAGTTATTTCCTCCCTTTCCTCTCTCCGTATTTATTCTCTCTCTTTCTCTCCTATTCTCGGGTCTATTTGCAGGTTTTGGTGGCGCTTGAAAACCGTTTGATGCTGGACGATTGGCAGGAGTGGGATGGTGAGCTCTTTTATGACTGGATGGTGCAGAGGATCCAACCGTAGCACTGCCATTCCTTACATGGATACCATGCTTTGGATGAGCCACCTCCGATCTTTCTCTTCTCCTACCACTTCCTGTATGGGAAGAGTTTGCTGGCAGAGTGCCTGATAATTGTCTTGGGGCTCTATTCCCCAATTCAACCGAGGTCCTTGGCGGTTTAGGTGGTGGTCTGGCAGAAACGTTGCCGTCATGATTTGAAGCATGTTGGTTACCACGATTCCCGTTCCTCTGGGCTGATGGATCTGCTGTACCTTGGGCAGGAGCAGAGCTATCAGTGGTTCTCCTTGTACTTGATGGAATTGAAGCATTAGTGACGACACTAGTTGATGCAGTGACAACACTGTTGGAGATGGTTGGCACAATACGATCACTTGCGGGTGGTACCGTGTTGGCGCTACCACCCTGGTAAGGCACAGAATTCTCATTGGCAGTATTAGCTGCTGTTTGGACATTTCTAGGTACCATTCCTTGAGCACTGTGGGTCCTATCTGCTGGTACAGTGGTAGGAGGCAGAGGGGCAGTATGTTCCACTGCTGCATGAACGGTGGTGAGTGGGTTGTTGGATCCAGCATTCCCAGTCGGCAATGGTGCCTCTGTTACACTGGTACTAAATAAAACTGTAACGTCACGAGCCACTGCCTCTGCGTAGGTTGGTGGAGGCTCTGCTGGAAGTGGTACTTGGGCTATAGATCTGTCGGGGGTGGATTCCAGGGGGCCGATATCTACCCCTCGCTCTGAGTAAGGAGGTAAAATCACAGGTCTTCCCTCCTCCAGGTGACTTTCCCCAAGGATGCTCCACTCAGGAAATGCATTACCGTCTACCCTTATCGGGCTTATTGCCGTTCCTTGGGTATTTGAGCTCATCCTACGGAGAGGTTTGTTGCCAGTGAAAGGACGCTGAAAGAACATTAGTATTTTACAGTTGATGGATGTTACCAAAGATCCCTTTTGAATACTGGGTGGGGTAGTCACAATGCAGGCAAGCTCCCATCCACGTTTACCCATTGAGTGAATCACTTTGTTCCATGAGGTCTTGGCATAGCATTCTCTGAAATCTTCAAATCGAGTCTGGAAAATTAGAGAAAGAAGATAGTCTGATAACCATTCTCTTAGAGATAAATTTCCAAAACAGAACAAAAATTGTTTTAATTTTTTATAATGATTAAGTTTGTAAAATTGACAGTTATGCTTGTACCTTGTCTAGATTGTCACCAACTGACTCATATAAAGGATTCCAACTATAAGGAAGATTTGTGAAAATGTATGCAATCTGTTTAAAAACAGAGAAAGGCAGTCTTGACATATCTTTGAAATTCCCACTCAGCGATAAAACAATTTCATTAATATTCACATAGTGATCTGCACATTAAGTCTTTCCTCAGCTGAGACAAGCATCTCCCTTACTTAAACCTTTCCTGACTTAAACGTTTTAATAAAAGATGTAGTAGTCATAAAGAAATCAAAGTAAAATGAGATGCTGTAATTAGTTCAAGAGTTTACAGAGGGTCAGTGTTCAGAGCACCGAACTACCAAATAGAGTATAATGTATCATGGATGATAAACAGATGGGAGATGTAAGTGAGGGACGAAGCAAACTGAACAGTTGATTATTACGAGACAATACACTTATGTATGATTTGTGCATTGAACTACCACATAGAGTATAATGTATCATGGATGATAACTGATTGAGACATGTAAGTGAGGAACGAAGCAAACTGAACAGTTGGTTATTACGAGACGATACACTTACGTATGATTTGTGCATGTAACGTATGATGACTCCCTCCCATCTCGGTGAGGGATTGCTCTCATCCTCTGCTCTTTTCTCAAACACCCACACAGAGTTCATGGTAAGAGTACGGGAAGGGACCGTCACTAGAAGACAATAAGACAGAATAAACATCAAACATGCAGCACTTTGTTGACACAATCAAAACATGGCTCCCTTTGGCAAGACAGCTTTGTCAGTACATACACCAGGGCCTTTATAACATTCTAGCTCATAAAATACATGACAAGTCGGTTTATCTCTTTCTCCTACTCACTTCCTGGTTTGTGAGTTCACAGGGTAATAGCACTGATGCCTACACTAAATGCACTTTTCTGTAAGCCTTTTGAAGAGAATTGGTGAATTGTAAGACTGGATCTCCCCCCCCCCCACCCTCTTCTCTCTCGCTCTATTCTCCCTTCTATGTTTCCATTCCATAACTGACTCTCACCTCTATGTCTGACAGAGCTATCAAACAGTATCTCAACTAGTTTCCATCCCTCGCTGAGGAAGGTTATAAAATGTGAGAACCAATCGCACTCCAGAGCATCTCCACTAGGGTGTGTCTCTCTATGCCAGAGAACAGGCACACTAATTGCCTGGTAGATGAAAAACGAAGGGTTGAAGTGAAGGGGTACATCGAAGAAGACATCTACTTCTTGAACTGAGGATAAAAAATAATAAATGCATTGTATACAATTGCATTCCTTACATATTATACAGAATATGTTGCACAGTAAAACTGGCAGTTTTCAACAGCTGTATTTTCTTTAACCATTTAATTAAATTAGATAAACAATGGAGAACTGACGGGGACTTTGAAGTAACTTGTGAAGTTATGGCATCTACTTAATGGTACTAGTGGTCTTTTAATGAAATTATGGTAGTTTATGTAAATTAGGTATGTAACTTACCATAAAAATCTAAATTAATTCATAACTCTTATGCTGCTCCAGATGTCCACACACAGAAAAGTAAGCCTACATTAGCCTACGCTAATCACTAGTTCTTGAGAAGAGACAATAAGTGAGGTATTTTGCCATATAAGCAATTAGGAGATAAGAGTAAAAAAGTCTCTCTGATAACAGAAAACAATTTTCATATCTCGAGGCCAGAGTGCTATAAATCACAGAAGCTTTGTTTGTCCTTCACTGAACTATGACGGTCTAATACTGGATAATATGTAGGTGGGTTGAATTACATAATTACCCGTCAAATAGCAGGTACCACACCCAAGTCAAAAGATGCAATGTACTGATACAGCATTCTTGAAGATAAAACTATCTCCAATGAACGGAACTGAAACATGCATATCCATGCAACCTTGCCATCAGAGATTACATCATACATTAACTTTCATAACACAGGGAATCTTTTATCGCATTGCAAAATGCTATGTAAAATGACCATAAGCAAAAAGATGTATATATAACAGTAGGTTTTGTACCCTGAATCGTTGTGTTTCATAAATTTCTGATAAACAAAATTGTAAAATCTCATTACAAGTATCACCAAAAAAGTGTACATTCACCTATTCCCTGATGTAACTATCCTTTCACAAACTGTACCTGCAAAATGTTGACCTTTAAAGACGGACACAAACCCTAGCCATTAACTTGATATTATATGGCAGAGATCTTTGCGAAAAACAACTCCGCTAAACAGCTAAAAACAAATCCTATTTCGAAATTCAAAGTCATTTCTGGGGGGCTGTCATTTTGTAATCTATGATGTCATAATGCCACTGGGATGTTAAACCTCTTAGTTTTCTCTTTGGTTTGCTTTTCAAATGTTCAAGGTAGAATGTTATAACAGTATTGACACTAAAACCAATGTCATAATTACTGTAGGTCATGTTAAGAGGGTCTATATTTAAGATTCAGCATATAATATGCAAAACCCATCTCAGTTACAAAACATTAACATTGTAATCACTAAAGAAAGATAATAAACAAATATGAAGCAGAAGTGGCTTGATGATGTCATAATATTTAGACTTGATCAAGTCTTCTGTATGAAAAAAAAACCCACTAACTTTGTGACAACTCCCACATGGAAAAAAAAGGTTTTCTTATATATTTTTAGGGGAGGTTGTGAATGACAGTTATTTCTATCAAGTTGTCTTGGAAAGTAAATTTAATACCTGCTTGTGTCTGGAAAGTGCAGGATGGCTATAGCGACTGTTAAATATTATGTAAGGAATATAACATTAGTTATATTGAGAGATGTACATGGCAGCTATATCTATCACATAGACCATTATTGATGGTACAGTAGGTTTGCTACTCCTGGCTGAGGAGGGTGGAGTGGATGAGGAGGGTGGGGTGTGTGAGTTGTTCGAGACAATTATATCAATCACATGGACATTAAACGATGGTAAGTTTGATTCTCATGGCTGTGGAGGGTGGGGTGGGTGAGGAGGATGGGGTGGGTGAGTTGTTCATGACAATAACATCTATCACATAGACCATTATTGATGGTTGGTTTGCTACTCCTGGCTGTGGAGGGTGAGGAGGCTGGGGTGGGTAAGAAGGGTGGGGTGGGTGACTTGTTCATGACAATTATATCAATCACATAGACCATTAACAAAGGGAGGTTGGGTCTCCTGGCTGTGGAGGGTGGGGTGGGTAAGGAGGGTGGGGCGGTTTGAGGAGGGTGGGGTGGGTGAGTTGCCCATGACAGCAATATCTATCACATACACTATTAATGGTGGAGGGTTTGTAGCTCCTTTAAACGTAACTTTAAAGTCTGATACTGTAGCTGATGAAGCCTGATAAAACAATTGGTTGCATTTCATTTTCAAATTTCATTTCTCACTAGAGTCACTCATGTTTTCTAATACAACATCTGTTCTAAAATCTTCTGCAAAGTTTTTTGTTTGTTTAATAATACCTGCAAATTAGGTTGTAATTGTCCTCAACACTTAATATCACACAAAACAGTATGTCTACTGTGAAGGCCTAATCCCTGATGACTTTCCATCTCATAAGGATATTTTTTTAAAGCCAAACAAAACCCATACAAATCTGCTTACCCTTATTAGATGACTAGAGAAGTTAAACTGTAAACAAAATCCAGCTGCTTCCAATAAAGATTATAAATAACATTTACTCTTACTCTGCTGAAGTCATTTCGGTCATACTGTAATAACAATAACATGCAATACCTAGAACAGGGATTGTGTAAACATGAGGTACTGTATCTCCCTGTCCACCAGTTCCATCCCACATCCCCTTACCCTTCCTTTCCCCTTCCATTCGCCATCCATGCACCCCCCCCCCCTTTTCCCCCTTCACCATACC
>JAIPMN010003812.1:4188-14626 GCA_020650975.1 Apostichopus californicus | reverse complement strand
ACATCCCCTTACCCTTCCTTTCCCCTTCCATTCGCCATCCATGCACCCCCCCCCTTTTCCCCCTTCACTATACCAACTTTCCATTCCAATCTGATAAGTTTAGATGTAACTTTACCATTCCATAGTATAACCACCATTCAATAAACACATTTCAAAATGCCACTAGCAGTTAACACTTATCATATGTTTCAATTTTTCAATAATGATAATGCATGGAATGGATATCCATAGATGTAAATATATTTACTATTAACATGCTTACTGTATAAGCAATAAGCATCAAACTCTGGCTATGTCCTCTCCTGTGACAGCCAGAATTGGATGTTTGACACAGTACTGTATTTAGCTAAACATAAAGCCAAACTACTGATTAGATTCAAGTATGCAGAGACTGACAAGTGCAAACTGCAGTTTGTCATTAAAAAGTGTATAAAAAAGTTTCTCCATTTTCTTGTAACCATGTGTTTGCATTTGGTGGCCAGTGTAACCATATCTAATCAAATGTTACTCTAAATTTTAGGTGGAAAGAAAAAAAGTTAATGCAGAATTGCAGATCAAAAAAAATAGCAAGACTTTGATCTTTGACTTTGATCATTGAAGTTTTAATGACAACCAAAACATTATATGAGAATAAATACAGTACAAGGACTAATAATATTCTCTACAGAAAGGAAAGATTTCACAAAGTTTTCATCTGAATCATTTCTGTTGTGTAAAAATATATTTTTAACAAATTTTCATGATCATGTAAAAGCATAGAACTCAACAAGAATTTGTGTCATTGTATCAGTTTTATTATTTATATAACTATTTGTTGACCTGTATGAGCCACTTAAACACCACATACCACCATGCATACCATGCAAACTCACGCAGGCAGAGGCCTACCTATTCCCCAACTGCCTTTCTCTAGATCATCTTCAGGAAGGGGGAAAAATATGTGAAAGTAAACAACTATGTAGTTTAGAACACATTACTTTGAGTACACAAAATTCACCCTTAAAGCTACACATAGACCCAAGACCTTTAAGGCAATAGTTTGTAATACTTTGACCACACCTATTGAGTCTTGACTACATATTGATGTCAATATAAAATTCCCCCCCCCCCTCCCCTCTCCCCACAAACAAATAAATATGTGGCTGATAGTTTTGTAATCAATTTATTTAAAACACACTCGATACCAAAAAAAACTACTCAACAAAGGTCTTTTCCTACTTTTTGTTACCACTGGAAGTGGTGGTCGCTTGATCAGGACCAATAACGATACGCATATCAACAGAGAACAATGTGAATGATATGAACATGTACACATTTTAAGAAACAAAGGTAGGAATTTAGAGATACTATACATGTAGGGTATTTGATTGGAGAAAAAAATGGATTCGAATTCTATCAGACCAGTATTTACGATTTATTACTAATGAATATTAACCAGACCAATCAAATCTCCTTGATTACATATCACTCTCACCTTGGTGATGCGCTGCCGGAATGGTGGGTTCTATAGACACCAATCTAGCCCCACGAGAAGCCTCCTCTTGAATCTGATGATGAAACAATAATGTATAAATGAATTACTTGACCGCTACAGTAATATGATCATGCTGCATCGAATCTCGTCCTTGCATGGATGCAGGTGAACTTCGACACGAGGTCAACATTAATTTGGTCAGCTTTCTTCACGACAACTTTGATTCCGAAGCTCCTTTCTTAGCTTCGATTCTGGAAAATAATTTGCATAATTTATGTATATTATTATACGTCTTATATGTTGTTTACAATTTTAAATGTTTTGAGCTCTTGTTATCAACCAATTTCCATTGTATTTTTATATGATTGGCTGAATAAATATCTATCTTTCTATCTACCTATCTATAACTTAAACAGGAGGGACAATTGATTGATGGTTTGTGTTGGAACATACACTGCGAGGGTATAGTGGAGACAGGTAAGGCAGACAAACAGTAAATCTATTATTAAAGCTTTACCAAGTCTGTACAGTAACGTATCATCAAACACTGGTCCAGCAAACACTGCAAAAGTCCAGGTTTTTGGTTGAAGTGATGAACAAGATTACATTAAGGATATGCAGCAGTTACGGCCGCCTGAGCTAAAAAGGGACCATCCATATTAAAGGTGTTAAAATATGAATGAGGAAGTTGTTGCGTTATTTCTGTGTGGTTACCTAGAGTCCTATATGTCAGGTTGACCTGCAAAAGTAACGTTCAAGTGGGTGGTTCTTGTTTATATTTGCAATGTTTGGTACACAATTAGTACACAGTTTAAGTGGAAAACTTTAGAAATAAAATACTAGATGGGTAGGAGAGGGACATGGTAAATACAAAATTTGATATATAAGTACTGTACTTTGGAACTGGTGTTATAATAATGTGAAACAAAATATCTTACAGATTACCATACTGTATACGGCACTGTAGAATGTAGTCAGTTATAATAGAGGCATAGTACTGTAAATACTCACATCTCTCCATAGTTCTGTAACGTGTGTAGTTATAGTACTGTTGGAGTGTTCTGTGCTGATAAAGCTTCTCTTCACATGTAACTGCCATTTGTTTGTCAGACTTGGTCCTCTGTGGAAATGATAACAGCAGAAAAAGAAATAAATTACACTAGTCTCCACTGCACGGCATAACAATTTATAATAATATTGAGGATTTATAAAACCGCAGACATATACACCGATAACAGTGTTCAAAGGCGCAAAACAATTTTACCCTGGTCATATATGATAACCTGTCAAACAGAGACAAATCCATCCACATGGTAGCAGAGAAACAGCACCAAACTGACAGTTTATCTCACAGGTCCCCATTAATACACCTTGGTGAAGAGCAATGGAGATAAAGTGCCTTGCCCAAGGACACAACGTAATGATCTGGCCAGGACTTGAACCTGTAAGCCTTGGATCACAAGTCCACTGCCAAACCACTTGACCACAATATTCTCACAAACAGTAGAGTGAATAACATACAAGTCACATTAGTACCAACATGATTGAAGAGTACAATTCATTGTACAAAATTTGGTACTTGAACAAGAATGCAACAAAAACCTTGAAAAGAATATGGGTAGTGATCTGGCAGTGGGTCAGTGGAAGGGGGGGGGGGGGCAGAGGGAAAGGGGCAGTGCTAACTGTTACCAAGTTTTGCAGGTTAGAAACTGTAGATGGGAAAAGTGCAAATATTGAATGCAGACAGGTACAGTAACATCTATAGGAACGTTATAAATACCTTTGTAAATCTAAAGAGAATCTTTTAAATATATACATAGCAAAGTGGTATAAAGATATAACCAAAGTGTGAAGAATACTGTACATTTCAGTATCAACATAGTAGGCTATGATTAACTGTACATTCGGTATTTACTGTAAGTCTCTAAATTAACAAGAAGGCAACAGAATCCTACAGAAAGATAGATATATAGGTACAAGCCAACTGCAATGATATTACCAGGTTTTTTATTAGTTGGATACAGTCAGCGGTGGCACCAGCCTAGGCAATTTAGGGAGGGAGCAAGGTATATTTTTTGGGGAGAGTCACAAAAATATCACTGATACAGTGGAGGGTCCAAAGGAAGGGGTGATCCCTCCCCTTAGGGAAGTTTTCTACAAGTAAAATGACTTAATAGATGCAAGTGGTGCTATCATTAAAAAAAACTCCCATTAATGCATTGCATTGGAAGCTGTTTCTAAAACCAATGCTTAGCCTAGCTCTATATATTTTGGATAAGTACCAGATTTGGTTACCAGATTGGCCATTCGGAATTTCTCTCAAGGAAGCTACCATGAAATCATCCATAAGATTTAGTCTTGATATTATATCTTAATCAAAGGAAAACAATAAATTGGACTGCTAGTAATGTTTCTACAGCTATTTAGGTTTTTAAGATATTCACCTCTGAATCATGTTAATTCTCTGGAACGATGCTTTGAGACTAAACTGACGATGATGTCAGCTCCTCAGTGCAGGCTTAAATGTTAATGTTAATCATTGACTTTAAAGTGTTCTTTTAATTCATACAAAGAAGAGAGTATCCTTAGATGACAGTCAATAATTATTTGTCCTAGACAAATGTATTAACTAAACACATAATAAATATATCACTTGAGGCTATTAAAGTCCAGGTAGATGTTTTCCAAAATAGTTTCTTTTGCATTAGGCTATATAGTCCAGTGACTCCAGTCATTTTAACTGTTGAACCTGAGCTGTGTTAAGCATCATAAAAGTCATCCTTGAATGAGCTGTACCTGATAAGATCTTTCCAATACTAACAATATTGGGCCAGATCCTCAAATGTGTACACACAAACAATAATATAGAGTATACACTAGGTACTAATTGTATGAGTCACTTATTGTAAATCATTCACTGTGAAAACCTGTTCCACCCCCTCTTCACTGCCATTCATTCCACCCACCTCATGGAGTCTTGTTAAAAGGAACGGTAACCTAACATAGGGCTACAGTTAAGTTCTGTTATATTTTTCAATTCTGCCTTGTAACATACTCAGCTATGAAAATAAATTATGCACTTTAAGTTTATATGTCGACTTGATCCTGTACCTATCCATGTGCACTGTCTATGTACAGCAAAATACAATTTCTACATAAATCATACTCAAAACTTTAATACATATTTGCATGACTCAGCCTTTCGTACTAAAGGATTTTGTTTTATTTTCTTTCACCACTGCCAATATAGTTGGTATCTGGAATCATAGCATCTCCTTACAATAAGATACCATTGATCTTTGTAATGGTTTGGATAGCAGATATAAACTGTAAATGCAGAGCGTAAGCTACAGTATCTATCGCAAAATGCTACACAAGAAAAGTTAAATTGCAGCTTTACAAGTCCAAAGATGTACAGTATAGCAGTTTCTTACACAGGAACCATAGTATATATTGCAAAGGTTTTAAATGGTACAGTAGCCCGGTCGTCACAGACGACCAAATTTCAGTTCAGAAATCCCACATCACCTGTCTGTGGAGTTATCGTCCGTCGAACGACCTGTTCTTGACATCAAATTCAGATTGCACTGTCTTACTAAACACTCCCAAAGACGTAAAATGATAGACTAGTATTGCCCTCTAATGTTTGTGTGCTATACAGCAACTTACACAATCTCTTCGTACAGTGTAAATATTGGTCATTGTTATTTTTTACTGACTTATTTTCGAAATTTACTGTTCCGACAACCTAAAAATAATTACTTATAAATTTGTCCCGATTTTATGAGAGAAAATATTCACGGTCTTCGAAACATGCAACTGTTACACAAATTCTGTACACTAAAGTATTACCTGAATTAGCATACTGTACTGGAAATAACATGTGCACATCAGGTGCAAATTTAGCAACAATAGCCCCTACAGTATTGAACAGAATGAACCAAGTTTACATCACACACTCCAGTCTTAACACTTTATAAAGAAAAGTGTCTTACTTAGTGCTATGTATGTATACTTGAATTGACAGCGTCTCTTAACACATGTCAATGAGTATACAATGCATGTAGGTCAAATTCGAAAGAAACAGCAAAATAGCCCAGTTTACTTGATTTTGTAGACAATTCTGGAACTCCTACAGTAACTTGAAAACATTTAGTACGGTGTGGCTATTTTTTTTTGTGTGTGTGTGTGTTTTTTTTTTGTGTGTGGCTTGTCTGAATCATTGGAATGTGCCTTACCCCAATGATTGTATTTGTACATGTCAAAGGCTTTATGGATTTTACCAGGCTGTACACCCAACCTGCAACCCTGGGAATTAGCAAACAAAACATATAATAAAAATATATTATTTTCAAAACTCATTGTATCTTGTAAACACATTGGCATGTAATAAGGCATATATATGCAATGCTTGAAATTTGTGTAACACTCCATACTATTCTAGGCTAATAAACATCTATATCAAGTCAAACCTACATGATTTAGCATACATTCATGTTTTTAAAATATGTAGTATTAATAATAATATAGATTTTCAAGCTTTTCTAGTCCCCTTTGGCATTCTAAGATATTTTGAGATGTTTTATTTAGTCAATAAATTGGTCCAATATGATGAATTTTACTTTGGTCAACAATTGTTTTCCAAACCTAGAAAGTAGACACATAATTTAAGAAAAAAAATATTGCAATTAATACCACCCATGAGGCCCTCCTAGTTTTCGTTTTCCACCAAATCAAGGTTCATGAGTGAGTTATGTTGAATTTGATTTAAATGTCAGTGGTTTGCTATCAGGACACTCTCTTCAGTATTAATCACATTAAAAAAAAATACAATTAAGATTCTCTAACTATACTGAGACTGTATTTGCAATGAATCTTGAGACAATACCAGTATACTGTACTGTATAAACTTGCCATCCAACATTAACAACACGTTTTGATCAAATTTGACCCAAAAAGCTGTGGTAGTACTTTTACACACTTTCTTAAGCTACTCACTCAAATTATTTAGGGTAAGCATGACAAATTTGGATTCGGACATTTCAATGATTTTACATAAAAGAAAGCAAATTATTCACTCAAATACTAATCAGAATTGTTTCAAGTTTCCTTAAATCTTACATCAAGATGTCTGTCGACATTGCTTAAAACTCCTCTACAGTCTGTATAGGGTTAAATTTTAAACCTTTTACTACAAAGACTGTCCCGACTCCCATGCATATAATACTACAGGTGGGTATTTGTCATCGGTCTACGATACAAACTTGTCTTTGCAACGACTCAACAGCCAACATGGATTGTTAGTCAGATGTATACAAAGACTGTTCCGACTCCCATGCATATAATACTACAGGTGGGTATTGTCATCGGTCTACGATACAAACTTGTCTTTGCAACGACTCAACAGCCAACATGGATTGTTAGTCAGATGTATACACAAAGTACAAAACTACAAAGAAAACTTGTTGACCCATCAAACAAACAATAATGGGTCACACCTTTTAGGATGTCAACAACCTCCACCAGTCTGTGTAGTATAGTGTAAAGTTATACCGACCCAATGGTCTGCAGTGTAGTATCACATAGATTCAGACCACTCTTTTATTCTCCTGGCCATCTTCATTTAGCTGACATAAAACTATCAACACAATAGGGTATGTCTTTCCTGTTTATCTGGTCTTGGGGATAGAGTTCAGGTTCAGCTGGCCAGAATCACTACTTTAGCTTTTTCCCACAGTTGGTGCTTCTTTTGTTGGCTGTTTTGTGTGGTCAGGGATTTATCTTAAAAGCTTTGTTTGCTGGAGAGTATAAATTGATGCAAGGATGCTTTCTCCACAGAGTTACTCCAGCTTCCTCTTCGTGATATTTGCTTTACATTTTACTCTGATACGATACTTTACTTCATTACTTTGCATTTTACACAGTACTGTACTGCTATTCATCTATTCAGAATACATTTAGTGTTGGATCTCTACAATAATAATATTACTGGAAATCTTACTCTACTTGTGAACATTGTGTTTATTATGCGTCCCCTATTATAATAGTAGTAATAACCAACCAAATAGTTTGACCTTGCCAAAGATGAAAACAATAGCAGCAAAAAACTGTAAATATCTGCATGTCATATAAATAACTACAGAAAATACTAAGTATGCATTCAAAGAAACTAAAAACAAAACTGAAATTCTTTTCTTTATTTTCAGTTTAAATAACAGAGTGATTGCAGTTTCCCCTTTTTGTTGATATAATTTAAATAATCTTGCAAAATAACAACAGTGGCAGTTTTCTGTCACAACATCTGATCAGGCTTGAACAAGATTTCTAGTTTACAGCAAAATACTGTAAATCAAGGAAGGAAATCTTGCATCCATCCTCTTACATCTCTCCCAAATCCTCATCCTATCCCCTCCCCACCCACCACCCCATCATCACTTTTTTTTTCTTCTTTGCTGTGATTTATGGTGTAATTCAAGTATGCTAAGATTATTTATTTATATTCAAGTATAAAACACACAGCACAACCAACTTGTCTGTTGTTGTTAACCTACATATCACCTTACACACTTTTTCAGTTATACAATGGCCTTTTTAAACATTTTTATGAACAGAATATACCTAAACATAGAAAGCACCAGTACCCATTATTTAATATGACTATCTGAATTATAAATTAAATTACCTCTAGATATTTGGCATTTATTAACATTTTGTGCAATAACAAGCCCATTGGTGAAATTCACTTGTTATCAGTGCTCCATCATCTAATTCAACTGCCCACACAGCCCATCAGGTATATTAATTAACCTTCAGTACACACATAGGATGTAGAGCTAGTATCAAAACATGCTTGGTTTTGATCAACACACCAGGCTGACATAAAGACAGTGTACACAAACATCAGGTAAGCTTTGAGTACAATTTTATTGGATTCCCTCATACTTGTCAAAGCATTTTGGATAGGAGGGAGAGAGGGGGGATTTTGCCATACATATATCATTGGTATCCTATATACACTCAAATCTCATAACAATGTAGGACATTAGATTGATAAGTCAAATTTCATTCCCCATAGTGATATTAAAGATTAAATTTTTCATACTTTCCACTTTTGAATTTGAATAGATATGATTTATTTACTGATTAGTATGAACTGCCTGGGTCATTGTTTGCTCATTCACTTTCTTCAGTCCACCTCCTCCCTCCTCCCTCCCTCCCTCCCTGCCTCCGTCCCTGCCTCCCCCCCCCCCTCCCTCCCTCCTTCTCCTCCACCATTCCTGATCATTCACTCATGTTTCTGTATGAAACTGTTTATGATCTTAAAGGCAGATCTCTTGTTTGGCTCATTTTAGTGTTCTGTTGGACGGAGAATTTTATTTCTCCACTGATGTGTGAATATATAAATTGTTAACTGATGAGAGGACGCAACCTCTGACGGTTATCACATTGTAGGTCTGATATCGTCATTACGTTGTGCTCTCCTTGACACGACCTTCAGAATGTCATTGATGACGAGTGGACTGAAAACAGTCTTACAAGTTAGGAACTGCAAAATGTTGACTATTATCCATGGAGTAAAAAATATATCCTACTGTCCAAACAGAACATAAAAGAGTGACAAGTAGCTAATTATTGATATGTATAGTTCATATATATGAAGACTTTTGAAATCAAACACAATATTAACCATATAAGTATTCACAATACAAATTATAAGGACTTGCGTATGACTGTATATGACGATCAAAAGATATCACCAAGAAAAATAGCCTGTATACCAGCATGACCATACACCAAACACTAATCAACGGAACAGACGAGAGGAATAAACTGGTATGAAAATTCAGTGGATTTGACAATGGAAACAGATCACAGTGTGTAAACTACCCACTTTGTAATGCACAGCTTTATGAAATATGCCATGCCTTTGATTCTACAGTATCTCTACAACTGGCTGCACAACCTAATTAAGGAGTGTGATTTAAAACAAAGCATTTTTCACAATTGGTAGCAGAATTGGCCGTCCAGTCGTCCGAGATTCTGTTCCGACCACCGAAATCCCTTATGGAGGTTATCTGGTGGAAGACTAGTTGTTTAACTTGTTTACATCAAATTCAGATTGCATTGTTACTAAATATAACCAAATAGGTAAAATGATAAATTGGTTATCACCCCTAAGGCTGGTTTCTATTCATAAACCTACACATATTGGTCACTGCTATTTTGCTACAATTATTCCACGCACCAAACTTTTAAGGCCTGATTGACCCAGGGACAATCAGAGGAAACTTTGACCTTGGTAGCAATATGGGTAGCACTTATTTCTATAACCCAACAGTGGATATTGCATCTGTGCATCAACTGTATTGGTATTTGCAAAATCGCTGATTTTACAATTTCAAATTTCCAAGCGACTGGATCGATACTGGGCATATACAGTATATACTGTACTCAGTAACAACCAATTTAGATACAGCACTGTCAGAGCATACAAGTACACAAACACCTGACCAGATATTATACTTCACCACCAAAGCATTTAAATCGTTTTACAAAATTACATGAGCATAAAATAAACCAACAGATTGTTGCTAATTAATTCTTACATCTCAGATCATTAATGCGGGAACATAGAAATATACTGAATATTTTGGTTTTTGTTACTATTTGTTTTTAGGTTTTACGTTTCTAAAGCTCTTTGAGCAGCTTTGATGATTATGCGTTATATAAATTTTACTTATTATTATTATTATTATTTTCAATACTTATATTGCACAGTTTTGCCAAGGTCTACATAACAGCACATACAACATACATAGGATAGTCAAATTGTTCATATTCTGTTATTTCTGTTTATTTGGGCTGAAATTGTGAATTTTGATCAGACTAACTGATTACCCTAAAATCATTAGCTGATCAAGACTGTTTGGGAGGTACAGCATATGTTTCATAAAAGTACAGTGG
>JAIPMN010003811.1:0-17670 GCA_020650975.1 Apostichopus californicus | reverse complement strand
TCATCATCATCATCATCATCATCATCATCATCATCATCATCATCATCATCATCATCATCATCATCATCATCATCATCATCATCATCATCATAATAATAATCATCATCATCATAATAATATGTACAATTGTCTTTATCAGTGATTCCCTCAATGTCAATACAGCCAAGCTGGAAGGGTAGAGGCCTAGCTATATGATATGTCACATTGGTACTACTAGTAGTATGCTAGTACTAGTGTTTCACGGATTTAAATAAGAATCGTCACAATGGGTCGATCTTTCTTATAGCCTGTGTGTTATGGGCCGGCTTTACCTCTTGCATATTCACAATGCTATATTTACTGATAACGTCATCTCTACGTCATCACCCTCGTACGCCTCCACGCAACTACCGCGTCCTAATACCAATCAGAGGTCTATACACCGTTGTTGGGGGACCATCGCCTCTCACCCCGTTCCAATAACACGGTTCATTATTCTTTGCCGTAACATTGCGTTACCTGGTATATTACTCTCTTTACTACGTTCTTATGTATCCGTTCAAGTTTCGACTGAAGCATTAGAATCTTCAAGTATTTAGTGACTTTCGTCATGATCTAAATATCTCATCACTTCTACTACGGAATGGACATTCCTGTTTCCGTCCCATATCCGACATTAATCCAGTAAATTGAAGTGGATCCAGCTAAAACAAGTGAAGCTATCCTTGGATGAACTTTTAATCATTTATTAATTCCGCGCCGTGCCTTTTGATCAAGCACTGTTTATCACAGATCATAGCTGCCACACCATCGAGTTTATCGACTTCCGTCTGACCAAGTCTTTATAGATATGTTATTTCTTTCTATCTGGCGCCTTAAGTTAGCTGTATACTTTTGTTATCCACCCATCTGCATACTATTTACATTTATTATCCCTATTATATGTAGAATATAGAATATTATTATTCAAAACACCATACGAAACCTCGTCCATCTTTTCTTTAATGCGATAACAGCCTTGGAAACTCCTTTGCCGGAATACGAATTATTTACATGTCATTTCCGCAACACTGTGTAATGACATGACAAATAAGTATAAAAGTATCGCAGAGTTGTCAGTATTGTTGTGGCATAACCAACCAAATTACGGGCCAACCTAATCGGATAAAAAATCCAACTCAAGGTCTGGGGAAGTGCCCCCCCCCCCTTCCCCCTGTAATCCCGCCACTGGATGTACACATGTTCTGATGAAATACATCCCCAAGAGAGAAGGTATTATTTTTTTATTTTTTTTATAAAAGGACGTAAGTTAGAAATGATATGATATATATCTGACCTTGAGTTTCCTATTAGTGAGTTACTCGTCTATCTTCGCGTTTGGTTTACTCGCATATAATTTATCGAAGTTACTGAATCTTGTATGACGTTATGCATATATCCTTTGTTGTTGCGTAAATCTTATCTGCGGTGAAAATATTTAATATAATATATATAAAATAGGTAGCGCAGCAGAAAACGTCATTTATCCCCGAAGGATATTTGAATGTAAGGGAAGGTACACGTTGTTCAATACACTGATAACATTTTATGCTTTCTATGTACTGGCTTAGTGTTAAAGATAATACAATAATTGTATCTTATTGTTATATACCCGGTTGGAGGTAATAACGCTAATAACTGAAAAAGATTTCTAATTAATAATCCACAATACGCTACAGCCTAAAATTAATGATTAAGGCTGCTGACGTCATCTTTGGGGGTTTCCCTTGACGGGAGGTTAATGGTAATGTCCAAGGAATGATTTAAGTGAAAACAACGATACCAGCCTTTTCCATATCTTACTGACGATTTGAAATAAAGTTCAAATTTCAGCCCCGGATTTCTCTGTGACGCTTTGAGTCGTTTGAGGCAATAAGCCTTGTAACATCAGAGGCTCATCGATCGGAGTGACTGGACTACCTAGTCTAGCTACCACACAGTCCATAGGTCAGTACCTCAAATAAGACGCTCAAATCAATATACTAGGCCTAATTTATCAGATTAACTAACTCCTGCAAATATAAGCAAGTACATGATTGGTGAGATTTTTGTAATTTGCATGCATGCATGTTGTCGAAGCTGTGGAGGATATTGGTTATTTAAGAAGTATTTGTTACCCTATAGTCGATACTTTAATATCATATCAATTTAGTTCGAATCAGACTAACATCAAAACATGGACAAGTACAACAAGGTGAATTAATGAAGATTCATGTGCAGGGTACATAGATCACAGATTACACCACCATGCATATATAGTTCGCCTACTGGTACCTGTCTTAACACATTAATTACAGTATAGTGACTACATGCAGATCAAACAAACCCCCGCCTGTAGTTGCAGCTCAACGACCGACTTTAAATGTAACGTCGAGGGGATTATCAATATACGTAGATAGGCTTTCCTTACTTTAATTACTTCAAATGCCAAGGTAAGATTATATAGAAAGGTCGAAAATAGTCATTAATATACAAAGGGCTTTAAGGAAGTCTTAAAATATTTGGCTCCAGAGCCAGCAGATATGATATTCTCCATCAGAGAGATAAGTTTACCTTCAAAAGCCATTCATATAGGCTCATAAATTCTTTCATTTGGAAGTAAATATTGAATGTAAATTTTCATCCATAGATTAACCACGCAAAATGTTAAATTGAGAATGACGCAATATGCCAATGATCCATATACGAAGCACGGTTATATTTAATGCGGCATGCAGTTCTAAGTGTATACTTCAACTATATATAGTTAGGCTGTGTGTATATGGTGAGTAGAACAACATTGCCAGCCTGTAGGATACAAATTGACAAACACAACTGTGAAACGTTGAAATGGAGCAATGTACCTTACACTGGGTTATTCATCACTGTCCCCGGTAGGCAAACTTGACATTTCATCTAACACTAACTGAGCAAATAGGGAAATAGGCTAAAAGAATTACATCTGTGGACTCCATTTACAGAGAATTGTAAAATATACTTCGTTAGTTCATTAATCAGCGTGAAGCTTTGCTAATCAACCTATTTTTTGACTATTGTCCTTTCCCACTTATCTGATTAACAGCGCGTGTAGAGTTAAAAGGACGAGAAGAGGCGACAAAACGCATGGGATGTTGTTGCCATAGTTATATGCAAATTAGATGTTAGGATAGCAAATATTTTGGTAACAAAATCCCTCGGCGGGAATTCACTGTTCTACTTTCTCACACTTTAAGAGTGATAAGACATTATTGAAAATCTTTGACAAAATCTTTGAAAGCCTAGATTTCTTTGCAGTGTATAACTTATTAGATAATTTTAAGAACAGGAAGGCCATGATGTCGATCAAATTGAAATTGATGAAATACGATAAGTTTGTATTTAGCGTTATTCTATAATGTATATAAAGTTACAGAAATCCCGCGGTATGGGAGGGGGCCGGGGGGGGGGGGGGTTGAGCGGGATACATTTTGGTTATAATACTGAGTCATTGTGATTGGTAATCTTCATGAGAAGTAACCTCTAACTGCTGCATTGTCGGGGAGAAATTGTTTAATGATAACGTTTTGATCCTCAACGTACTTCGCCCAGACACTTTCTTTCAATGTTGAGGGAAATGTAGAAAATGTTAATGTTAATTCGTTGTTTGTATATATGTATGTATGTCTGTCTGTCTGTCCGTCTATTACATTTTCTCGGTGACTAGGTATTACCATGTAATTGTACAATTCTCCCGTGACCATGTAGACTTTATTTTCTTTCTAAACCGATAAGTGTTCTAACATTCAGTAAGTCTCCAATAGTCAACATTTTCTCTAATTCGTTACACCTTCGGAAGGTAAGCTTACTCTTTCTATATTTCAAATTCAACTGACCAAGGAATACCGTGACATGATTTTGACATACTTATCTAATTACAACAAGAAACGAATTCCGCGGCTATCTTTGTTAACAACTTATGCAGTCTTTCTTCACAACAGAAAGAAAATGAGTTTGATTTGTGTTTCAGCAGGGTTTGAACTAAAATTCGATTTTAAACGATATCGTGGGTCGATTTTGATACAGTAGATGAGATGGTTAGGGTGACTTTTATTCAACGTTAAACTAATAACGATCCATTTATCCATTCCCATTACAAATTTGCGATTTTAAATTAGTATTCAGATTGAAGAGGAAGAGAATACAAAAGTCTTTTTGAATTCGATAAGTGACAATGTAGGCTGGGATGAACATTTGGTTTCTTAACATATATAGAGAGATCCGTTAGAAGTTATTCTAACTTAGTTTCTAGTATTGAAAGCAAACAGGATACTGTACTGAAGTTATGTATAAAATAACTATATTAGGCATTTTGTATATTAAATTTATTAATCATCACCTACACTATCATCGCCACCACCAGCACCACCATCAGCACCACCTCCATCATCATCACCATCATCACCTCCATCATGATCACAACCATCACCATAACCAATACCACTATCACCACCATCATCATCAACACCATCATCACCATCACTACCATCATCAACACCATCACCATCATCACCACCATCACAATTACCATGACCACCACAACAAACACCATCTACATCACAATCTCAACCAACACAAAACACCATCGCAAACACCATCACAACCACCACCATTTAAGAGCGAAAAATATCACCAAATGCTAAAGCTGGGCAGTGCCAAGGGGGGGGGGGAGTGTACACCCACGCATCTCCTGGATTCGCGTCTTAGGAGGTCGTGCATGGGGTTAATATAATTGTTCCCCGACACACGATGGGGGTGGGGACATTGCTTCCTTCATGAAATTTATGAGGGCAGCAGGCAATTAAAACCGATCCAAGTAAAATCCAGTTCAACATGACTCATTCAGTATCATTACAATAATAACTCCCAGAGGCAGAATCAAATATATGTAGTAACAGGATCGAATCTCCAACCAACACCGGGTACAAGTCAACAATCATATTTACATAATTACTCATTGTTCCTCGCATAGTTTCCTAAAGCATTTTCAATGCATAATTGATTGTTTACATTGATAATAATATAACTTGGCAGCACCACATTGATTATGTGGGCAGCAAAGTTTCTAAATGTGTTAGTATTCTCAATCGACTGAGATACGACCTGTCGTAAGAATTCTCCATTCTATTTATCATACCGATGTCCTACCTTACTTATCATCTTCTTGGAGTTCTGTCTGGGCCAATGAATATCTTTCGCGACTGCTAGAACTTCAAGTTCTTCATAAACTTGGGCAGCGAGTTTCTTCACAAACACCTCACTTCTTTCTAACAGTAATCCTCTTTTCGTTAAAATCAAACACCAGCAATATATTATAACATCAACCTCAGTTTATGTTCTAATTTTGCAAATGGCACTTTACCTAAGTACTGAAACCTCTTTTTTCCAATCGTTATTCCGTACACAACCACAACACTAGATTCAGCAACTCTCTCAACATTCCTGTAAATCGTTTGTTCTAGTCAAGTTTGTACATACCATTGTTAACTTCAAGACTTGTTACAAAGCTCCTTTGTTATGATGTACATACCATTGTTAACTTCAAGACTTGTTACAAAGCTCCTTTGTTATGATGTACATACCATTGTTAACTTCAAGACTTGTTACAAAGCTCCTTTGTTATGTTATTGAAGGTATTCCTAACGATTCTTGTCTTTTATCCCGTCTTATTCTTCCACTACAGTGCAGCCTGGTTTCTTAGTTATGTGGTATAAGGTGGGTGGATGGAGTGGACGGGGTGGGTGAGTGGACAAGGGGGGGGGGGGGGTGGACGGGATAGGGGGTCCTATACTCCTTACTAGTATAATCCAGCAATAAAAACCATCACTAAACCCAATTTGATGAATATTGAGCTTTTCAAGGAGTCACCGTTCTCCAGATAATTTTACGGTCCAACCGTTCAAGACTCTTTACATCTGTACTACAAAAATGCAAAAAAGAACAACAAGAAAACAAGAATTCAGTAATGTCAAATATGTATTAATTACTATATTTACATTAATCGGTGAAAAATATCAAAATTTCAGAATATACAAATAAATATAACCTTGTAGATACAGCTGCCTAAAAACCTTATATTCAAATTTTCACAAAACCATCCATCCTAAACTGTGAGAACCATTATACCAGTGCTTAAATAACTCGTTAAATTACATATAGGACGATACTGAACTGTGGAACTGAACATTGCATAAAGGAGGATCTTAAGTTGTAGGCTTCTTCGCATTCTTGATATTGGCTGTGAGAGACATAACAGAGAGTTTAACACTATAAAACTCAAATTCCAACAGACAACACAAAGTAGTACTAGTAGAAGGTATAGGAAATTGGTATTCAAGTTTCTATGTTAAGAATATGCAAAACAGGCGGCACAATGCTTTCGATGGTTTTACTGATGTAAGATCCGGATTTGGCCATATAGATGGCAGCATACCACATGCGAAATGGATCACTTAGGCGGTCTTGGACGGCTGTGGAAAGGTGGAGGGATGGGTGGGGGGGGGGTAAGACGGATGGATATTTGCAATAAGGAAATCCACCAATCAGAATTCTCCTCATGTTAGACATCTCTTAAATTATAATCTGAAATGTTCTTCTCCTATCTGGTCTGACAACTGGTCTGAGAACCGGCTTAAACTGGTCTGACGTACAATACTCAACGAGTTTCTCTATACTACATATAATACTGAACACTTCTGCAGGGTATCGATGCTGTTGGACTTGACCTTTGACCCAATTTTGGTTATTAAAACACTCAATGTCATGTCCTCTGTGTATTCCTGTCAAGAAATAAATAAGAACAATAGAGAACTCTCGACAAATAAAGAAATATTGTAATTCATCCTTTCAGGAAATTTAGCCACTTTTCAAACAGTTTTAGAACTTGGATTCGTATGAAACGACTCCTATATACAACGGAGTTGAATTCACTCCTTGAGACAATAACCGTTATAAACACTGCACTTTCATGTTATCTCTGTGAAAATTATAACTGCATTAGTGGTTGCTGCATGTTTTAATATATTTGCTTTCGCTTTTAATTTATCAGGAAACAAGATGATGGTCACATTATGTAAATAACAGTATTACTGATTAATCAATAGCGATTACTAATCTTCAAGTTTTGTTTCCTTTATAACGAAAGTCAAACTTTATGTAAAACATTTTTATCATGTAATGTAAATAAATTATTATATTTCAGTTTTGGTAATGACAATTTTGTGTAACTCGTGTTGCGTTCTTAATATTTTCACGTTGCTGGTGAGTACTATCTTTCTTTCAATGAGCAACCCAACTGGAACCAGCTAAAGACCACAACATGAGAATGATCAAGATTAGTACAGCATATAATATATATAATATATATGATGTATTATATATTACATAATATTATATACAATATACAATATATAATATAATATATAATATATTATATTTTATAATATATACTGTAGAGAATCACCGTTGAGTGGGACCTACCTCTTTCTGTTGGGCTTTTCACAATAGCGTCCCCTTCTCCCTGAACGGCATTGACATCGGTCACGTGCGATACACCTTCCCCCATACATACACGGCCGGTTACAAACAGCTGAAATATGAAGGAAAGGAAAGGTAAACAAAGTGTTACTTCATCTCTATGTTTTATTTTTTCTTTGCTTGTTATCTTCCTGCATCAAACGTTACGAATTACGTTACGAAAAGTTACTGGAAAGACCGCAATGTCTCACGAAAGACATAAATTGGTGGGTTTAAGTTTTTATGTACCAAAGGTAACAAAAGCTTAAACGACACCATGAAAATCCCATCTTCCTCGGCCTTACCGACCTCATCATCCACTCCCAACCCCTCACCCCCCCCCCCCCACCACATCCATCTCATTTCCCATATCAATTACACTACAGGAATATTGACACTAAACGTAACATTATAAACTGTGGAGATATTAGATATAACTTCACAGCAGAATGGGTATTTCAAGTACTATCGCAGTATGTGGTTACCATGGTCACTGGTGGTAACTGAGTTCATAGGTCGCATTTTCAAAGGTCGAATGTATAACTTCACTGCAAGTTTGTGGCCAAAACTGCTCTTAAACGGTTAAGCTGATTTCCTTCAAACTGAGGTCAAATTGTCCACAAAAAGTCATAGGTCAGATGTCAAATCAAGCAAAATGTTATTTTCGAATATAACGCCAAGGATAACATTCGATTGACTAGCAGCCTTCATAGTGGGTCTGTTAAGTACTAAAAATATATGTGATTACCATGGTAACTGAGGTCAAAGATAACAATTTAGTGATTAAATACGTAAAATTCATCTTTACCACTCGACCGATAACCTTTAAAATGTGGTGGGAAGGTTCCCGGTACTAAGGACTTGTTCTATGAAGACTTTCAGAAAGAATAGTCAGAGGTCAAAGGTCGAATGAAGCATAAACTGACTTCTTGCTATATACGGTTTTCTCCTAGATGAACGTACCTGTCTGACAAGTGGATCCAGTAAAGCCACTCTTACAAGCACAAACGTTAGGATTGACACAGACCCCTCCATTTCGGCATGGTGAAACACATATTGCTGTCCAAACAAAACGAAGGAAAAATATATTAACAGTACAATCGGGGCGTTGTTGTTAGATTTCTCAAATTGTTGATTAACTTTATAACAAAAATAAACTAAATATACCAAACGCAAAACAGATAGTAGAATTGAAAACATAAAGAAAGCTCCATATTAAATCACTTGAGTTACAAATATTTCGTATAGAGTGAAACATGGAAAGATAAACATCAAATGACAGGCAACCATCTACCTTTTATATATCTGAGCGTTTGGACAAAACAGATATACCAGGGTGATATTGGAACTTCGATTTAAGTATTATTGCAAGATACAAAGGTATACTCTAGTATGTAGTGTGCCCCCTTTGATTAATTGTGTGGTGTAGGGTACATCAAAAATCTGGATCGTAACACTTTAAGAGAGGTGAACAATCTTTACTAATATAAAAATAACATGACTGAGATCTCATTTTAAGCAAAAATGCACTTTCATGTTAATGGATTACTTCAAAGTTGTCCATGCTGGTGGCAGAAACTCATAAGCAGTTTATCTACAATGGAATTATAGGGTTTTTATTTAGTTGAGGTTCACGAAAAAAGGTGCATTTTTAAAACTTTCTGATTTACTTCATTCCATGCGATTGAGTCTACTGAAACAGTGTTTGATCCATATGCCTTTTTTTCTTTAAATGAAATGAATGATTTATTATAATTCTAATTATTCTTCAGTTGATGAAAATGCTGTTTTGCTATATAGAGTATCATTTCCAGTACGTGGTAATTTTGGTAACCAATGGTAACGGTTACCATAGATATGCTGCCCTTGGAATTATTGTGAGATATGTAAATGTGCCAAAGTTATGTAAGTTTTGTATTTTACCTTTGTTACACTTCTTCCCCTTGTACCCAGAAGAACAGGAACATTTGTTCGGAGCTACGCATCTGCCATTGTTCATACATCTTGGTTCACAGGTAGCTATTTGAAAATGAATAAACGATATGTTATAATAAACTTAAACAGGTTTGAAATGTAAGATGCAAGGTATTTCTTTATCTGTTTAAGAATGTAATTAGTTTATAGTGGCTCTGTTCAAGTAGAATTACCGACCACTTTTCTATCACTTTGCAAACACACCTCGATTGACCTATACATGTTTCATAATCTCAACTTTGAAAAAGAAAAGTTGTTGTTTATTAATATCTAGGTAAACATGATAGTGTTCATACGGATAAACCCAAAACAGTAGCTTAAGTAAAGTCAAGCATATAATAAAAATATAAAAAACTACCACCTCTGCAACACAACATTCGCGGTGAAATACCGCGATATTTAGAAGCTATGAAAAAATTGGGAGAGTCGATTGACAAATTATTAACACAATATTTTGTTTTATTTTCTATGTCACTTATGATGCTGCAAACGCACCCGAATGTTGGAATCCGAGGATTAATTTCATTCCAGCAGTTTAATTTAAATGTTGGAAAGTTTTGTGAGAAGGCCTTGATACATGACTTAATATCATAACCAGCAATAAACATGTTACCCACATTGCAGCATGGTAATTTTCTGGAGCTAATATAGATATAAATGGCACCTATAGGTACATATTATTCGGCACTGTTGGTAATTGCAAAATGTTCGCAAAAGTGTGAAACTACAAGTAAACAAATAAATTAAACATATAGGATATGGTGTTTTTTTAGGAGGAGGAGGTGGCGTGGGGGGGGGGGGTGCTCGGTGGAGATTGGGGGGGGGTGCTGGGTGGAGGTGGGGTTTGGGTTGGGTTGGGTTGGGTTGGGTTGGGTTGGTGGAGGAAAGAAGGCATTGTCTGGTGACTGAATACCAAACATCCTACATGGTAACTTCACATAGAGAGTATAAAGCTATAAAACTTGAAACAAATAATCTTCTTGATGCTACATCTCATTAAGTGAAGGTTTGTTTTTATTATCGTTTTATTTTCTGAAGAAGTTTATATATTTGACCTAGACGATATATGGTACTGGTACTTACGTGTCTGGCAGTGTCTGCCCGAGAAACCTGTTTGACAGGAACACATGTTATGTCTGACGCATGTACCGCCATTTAAACAACTATGACTGCATATAGCTGTAAAGATATAATACTCCGTATTACGTAATAGTAATAAACGCTTAATCATAGATGAATAGAACAATTAATCAATCTTACACATTAATTTCAGTATGAATATGTAGGTTTGATTTGCGGTTTGCATTTTGTCGCAATTATTCTTAAAACCTAAACTATAACGCCCCATCAGAACAAAGAATAATACAATATGCTTCATCCCAAGTAACATTGCCATACCGCTCATGCACGTCACAATGACGTCATAATAACATGTACAGTACTATTGTATTTTTCTTTTTTGTTTCTAACGGACGGCCTGGCATTCTTCAAATTACATAAAATAAATTCAAGCGATGCTCTTATTGCGACAGTAAATGTATATTTGGAGCTAAGAGAAACTCTGTCCAATGGCGGGCTTTCTCTGTGTTGAACCCTGTAACTAATGCTCTCATGTAACAGAAGTCAATACTGTAAATGTCAAATCCTCCTGTGTATGACATACCATGTTGGCAATTACTACCATGGAAGCCCCTTGGGCAAGAGCAAGTTCCTGGCTTAACACAAATTCCTCCGTTACGGCAATGGGGAGAACAAATGGCTGTAGAGAACAAAAACAAACGAATTGTAACAATGAAATTACATATGCTATATTTATATACATTTAAAACGGCGATGAGTTGATACATATTAAACAGGACAAAACTTCCAGCCTCCCAGGAATTCGAACCCAGGCCTTCAGCCTCCCATGGATTCGAACCCAGGCCTCCCACTCTAAATGCAGTCGTTCTTAGCAACCGCTTCCAGCCTCCTGGGGATTCGAACCCATGCCTCCCCGTTATTCGAAAAGAGGCCTCCCGGGATTCGAGCCCAGGCCTCACCAGGATTCGAACAGAGGCCTCCCGGGATTCGAGCCCAGGCCTCCCCAGGATTCGAACAGAGGCCTCCCCGGGATTCGAACCCAGGCCTCCCACTCTAAATACAGTCGCTCTTAGCAACTGGCTATGGACACTGATTGTATGTCCAGATGTTCGAAACCGGTAAGGAAGGTCGTCAATCAACTGTAGGCCACAAAGCGGCTCGAAGACAGAAAACTTCAATGTAACAGTAATTTTAGATGACAACCCTTCAGAAACACTAAAAATGAAGCGAATTGAACCGTTTATATTTCAATATTACACTTACGTATTGCACATGTGGTACCAGTGTAACCCGGTTTGCATTGACATCGCTGAAGCCCAACGCAGTAGCCTCCGTTTTCACATTGCAAGCCACAGTTAGCTGCAGACAGAAATAAGCGAGAAAATAAACTTCATTTTCAACCTGGTAACATTAAAATATATACTTTACCTACAACTATGCATGAAGGAACGAAAGCACTTTTGCAATACATAAAACTTTTTTCTTTCGAACTGAACCAACCACAGACGCAACTTTCATACCAAGACCACTTCATGTCGCTACGTCACCAATGATGTATCATTAACGTTTCCTCCCTTACATCCTTTTTATACCTTTCTACAATGCAATCTTTCTAATTCTAGCGAAAGTCAAATTAAAGGGGAAAAAACATATTAACTTGGCTATTTAAATAGTATTGTTGTTAACCACATAACTATATGAAATACTCCCTGAGTTACTGACGAAGCTAACAATCAAACAAAACTTAAAAGCTCACCAACCAGAAGAAAGTCATTTACAAAATAACAAAAAAGATAAAAAGAAGAAAGGATTAACCAAATTATTCTGTATAGTTGTTTTATCAGCAATTAGCTCATGTCACAAATCCCTCTTTGTTTCTTTTCAAAACGAAAAGATATAAATAGCAAATAATTGAAATGTCACGATTGCACATTGATAAAGTTACAAATTAGCCAGTCAGTGTGGTGTTAGCTATATTGTTAAAATACGCATTTGAAATTTGTTTTTTTGCAGTTTATCTCATACCAAATCCGCCGAATCCGGTATGTTGAGAGATAATGCTTGCAACATGATTTTATAGTTAAGTATTCATTGTAATTCAGCGTCTATATGTACCAAAATAAACCTGTCCATGGTTGCAACGTAATAGCACGTGTTAGCTTTAGCATTGAATACAGCCAAAAAACGGCTAAATTAGTTGGGATATTTAGCTCAGGAATAGGGATAGGTATTAGTGAACCATTCCGGCTAAGGTGGTGTGGGTAAGTTATATGCAGGTAATCCTAACTAACGGACGTTAAATGTTATAATATATTCTAATGCTCAGTTATACCTAGTTAAAACAACTGGCTGTCATTGTCCATTAAACTAAGCTATAAATATAGTTAATTAGTTCATCAATAGAACTATATACCGAGTCCATATGACGTAATTCATTTATTTTCTATAAATAATTCAGTTTGTAGGTCGCTCATATAACCTTCAATCACAATCATGTTTAGTTTCTATTGCCTTTTCAATGATTCGCATTACTCCACTTGATTGGTTTAATGAGTGGATGAAGGTCTTTTGGGGTTCTTACCCAGGTTCTATGTTGGGTGTCTTTGCTGAAATAGTATTCATTGTTCAATTAAGTATCATAGCGAAGCCTTCCAGAACCATGACATCATCAACAACAAAGTGCCATAAAATGAAGAAGATGACTTAAGAAAAGATAGAATGGAATATTACGTAATCAATATGAAAACTCACTAGCTTCGCACCGATTTCCCAAATATCCTCTCTTGCAGATGCATGTGTTACGTTTGGTGCACTTGCCGTCATTCATACATGCAGGAATGCAGATGTTATCTGCAACAGGGACAAAGCGATTGGTTTTTTGTGCCCATTTTTTTCTCATTTTTCCTTTCTTTATTTCGACTCTGTCTCTCTTCAAATGCAACAGACTAGAGTCAATTCTCTTAGGCATCTTTGTAAAGTTAGATTTTTAACACGTGCATGAAGGTAGTTTGCATTACATTTCCTAACTGCTACCAAAGACAAACACTACAAGCGAGGAAACATATAGCTTAATACAAATAATTTTGTTTTTATTAAATGGAAGAGATAAAACAAGCAAAATGGTGAATCAATCTGCACTTTATTTAGGAATTAGCTTTCTAGCAGCGTTTTGCGTTTGACACACTAACATTTATACCAAACCTACGGAGTATTACTCTAACTAAGATTATAATTTGTCAAAGTAAGACTACCTCCTTGATTTTGGCAACCAGTAGAGGTTGATGGGTGATTCATTTAATTTAATTTAATTCAATTTAACTTATTCAACATTTCTTTAATCGGATACTGCTTGCTTTCATCCCTCGTCACATGACGTTATACGTTATTTTCATTTGAAAGTTAATGAAAGGTAGAAAGAGTTAGCCAGTCATCATTTTAGTTTGAGATTTATTTTCTCTTGATTAATAAGAACGTGATCACCATCAAAGTCGAAAAACTGCTGTAAGTTGTATTTGCAGTTCATTAAAAATTTGATGTACACGATGAATGCAATATTACAATTCAAAACATTTGGAAGCCTAACATAACTCCTTTTCTTGTGGGATTATTTGAAGGCATTACAGGTTTCAAAATTACATGAAATAAAATAAAATTAACAGCCGGGAATAGTCAACTTGATTTTGTTTGTTTCCATGGTAATGTGAATATTACTATATAAAACTCTCATTTCTAACCTTTTGTCTTTGGAAATGTTTCTGCCTCAAAACTATTTATCCTCCCAGACTATCCACAATCAAAATGCCACCACCAATGCGAACATGAAATATTAGTACATATTTGCATACATATATCTTTCCCTGTTATAGTTTTCACATCGTTTAGGATGTTACATCCAATTTACACCGATTCCCAAAGCGATTCACGACTCATTATGAATTATTCTTCAGTCCAAACGATCTTCAAGAAATCATAGTTTGAACAGAATGAAAAGTAGTAATCTTTTTCAAAATTTTGAGATGCTTATTATTATATTATATTTGTCCAGTTTTACAGAACTTTGTCCCCTGTACCTAATCAATATTAAAATTATTTTGATGAAATGTGTTCAAATATGTAGTTTAATGATTACACAATAGGGTTAATTGCCCTTTTTCCACTTAAAAGTACAAATATCAGCCATATTTTATCCCAAATTGTATTGTATAATATATATAAACATATATATATACATCCATATATATCCATATATATCCATATATCCATATATATCCATATATCCATATATATCCATACCTTGAGCACATGTTGGTCCCTTAAAGCCAGGTTGACACTGACATACATTTGGTCGCACACATCTGCCATTATTTTGGCAAGGCGGATTGCACATCGCTGCAGGGAATAAAGAATAACATTTTACATAAAGACAGTGTCTACTGAATGGAATATCGGCCTTTCCTTCTTGAATTGCCAAGAATGAATACGAAGGCAAAATGCAAAACCCTGTCATTAAACGGTAAAATATGGAAGAAACGCTTTCCGTTTGATACCTTAAATATCTTGCTTACTAAAACGAGGGGCCATTGTGGCAACTATACCGGTTAGAACATCATAGATTTCATTCTACGTTGGAGTGGTAGAGGCAGAAATTTTTTCACGAGAAGAATCCTTACATTTGCGTTTATTCTCGAGATTTTCCAATCCTAGGATATTATATGATACTATACCAATGAAGTAAACTAAGGTAACTGAAAAGTTTCAACTCAAAATATTCCCGAAAAGTGCAAAAATATGACATTTTCTGACATTCGTATCATTTGAATCTTTGGCTTTGATACACTCCTCCTACTTATAGGAAACTTGTGAATATGTATAACGGACAAGGTAATTTGAGTAGCAATGTAAACAAAAATCAGCTGAGGAGATGGAATGCGCGAAGGAACAGTTACGCCATATCTATTAGAATACGATACGTAACGAAAATAGAAAACAAAAATCATGTGTGCAATGCTTTGCTAACTACTTACTAGTACGTACAGTATAGGCCTGCGTGTGTGTATACTTTACTGCACTACTAATAGGGTACCGACGCTGAGGGATTACCAATGAATGAGTCTATTCTTAGCGCATACATGTGTGCACTGATTGGTTGAATTTGAATTGGCGGTTTTGCAGAGCTGCATGTGATAAATACTAATGATCAGATGTGTCTGGGAGACACAAATGTCAGAATCATATAATAGCCTTAATTATTTCCTAATTACCGTTCGCCGTGGGGTAAAGAATATGAGAAAGTCTTACTTTGGTCGTTTGTAATTATATTATGATAAAAACTCAAAAATTGAGGTAAAATCGCGACTCAACACAAAATGCTGCTTTAAATTACAATTTTGGGTCAGAATATTACAGTGTATTCATCGTATGTCTGCTACAGACGCTGATATGTACTGTACTGTATCGTATAGTGGCTCAGATTGAATTATCTTTGTTATTCGATAAATTAGAAAGTCAAACATTCAATTAATCAATGCATGCATGCTAGGCCTAATGGATGCATCGATTAAGTGAGTGAAGTTGTTGCCAATCATTGAGTATGTGGCAAACTTGCTGTCTAATTGGCAGCCAAATAAAAAAAAGAAATTAAAAATTTTCAGAGCACAGTTATGTTTGACGTACAGTAGGGGGGGGGTGGGGGTGCTGACATCACCATATCTAGTGTGGTATGAGATTTCCTTTCAGCTGTCTTACTGAAACAGAAAAAAATTCTCTGTAAAAAAATTTCTTGTGAAGATGGTTATTTTGCACTCGTCTGTTACCTGTCTCCATTGTACAGATGCACTCCCATCTACTGTACCTAGCTTACTGACATTGGTATGTATTTTTGCACCGAACTTGTATTTCATACATATTTGAGATTTTCTCCCTAGGTAGTCACTGGTTTTAAAAGTGCTGTATTAAAACTATTTTGAGGCACTGTACATACAGTATGTGGTTGAGATTGGCTGGAGGTTTCAGGACGAATTCAACCTGTAGTTGAAAACTTGTAAAAAAATGATCACTCTTGGCTAGAAAGCTTAGCTGACATGAATTTCCTCGGTGCTCAGCACATGAAAGTCTTGCAAACACAACAGTTTAATACCTAAAGACTGTCAGCCTGATGGAAGCCAATACAGTGTACTTGCCATGTATTGTACCCCGTGGTAACCTTGTACAAAGTCATTCTGTTGCATTCAAAGAATTGTAGGTCAAAGGTCCCTTAAGGTCACTTAAGGTCTGTAAGTTCTGTATTAAAGTTAGTGGAGGGAATCATGTCGTGGCTGGTTGTGATTCATGTTTTGCGAAGGCACATTTTTCTTCCACAAGCAGTATCGTAAACACTGTACATTTGCCAAACTAAAAGCTATTAATAGTAATTGTATACACAATACATACATGTATCATTAAAGATGTGTTTAGCTTCAGTTGTGAAGGATTTCTTCATACCTTGTTTTCTTTTAATGACCTTTGTACATGTGCTTTGTTTTTGTTTTCTTTACCCTTTAGGAGTTTCCTCCTCGTGCTAAGAATGGATCCGGAGTACTGTACAAAGGTAAATAAGATGGATATTTATGTTTCCATTTACTGTACAGTTTCAATGTCTGGCATGTACATGTCTTATGTGTCATACAGTAGGCCTGGTATAGCTACAGTAGGTTATGGTGTTATCAACCAGTACACTGCACACTGACTGTGGGCCCTCGCCGTGTATGTCTAATGTGTAATTCAGTAGGCCTGGACTACACTATACTGTAGCTAGGTTATGGTGTTATCAACCAGTACACTGCACACTGACTGTGGGCCTCACCCGTGTGTGTCTAATGTGTCATACAGTAGGCCTGGACTACACTATACTGTATTATACAACACCTAATTATATTCCGGCCATTTGATTGGTCAATTGCGCGTCGATTGCATGCAATATTCGCTCTATTGCACGCTATGAAATAGAACCGTGCAATATACTTTTTGGATAGCACTTTTTTAAATGGTAAGAGAGCAGAGAAACCTGTCTGTTCAAAACAATCTGTTGCA
>JAIPMN010003810.1:1051-33159 GCA_020650975.1 Apostichopus californicus | reverse complement strand
AAATAAGAAATTTAAAAAAACGCTACAGAAGCTGAGGCTTTGCCCGCTGGATCCAAATAGGCTTATTAGATCAATTCCACTATAGACCGCCACCCCCCACCCCACCCCTTCCCTCCTTGAGAAATGTACGCCCCTAATCTACATACCAATTAAGTATCAAGTCATTCAAGCTTTACTTCAGTTATGATAAAATATGATTTCAGACTTTGACACCTGTTGACTCCTAATAGCCTGACTGCCAGAAAAAAAGCAATGGGGATCTTGTTCTCAATAAGTCGGATCCGCAGAACACATATAGACTTAACCTAACATTGACATTTGGAGTGACATTGTTTATATGGTTTCATACTTTGACCTATGTTGACCTTACATGACCTTTGACTTCCACAGAATACAATGTTGTTTCTTGCAATTTATGATGCGGATCCAGATGCCATTTATAAAGTTCATCAAACCTTTACTTTTTGAGTAATGCTGTTTTAAAAAGTTTGAACTTTTACCTTTTTGCTGACTTCAAATGACATTTGATGTGACAGAAAACGATAGGATTCTTGTACTCAATAAGTGTATTCTCGTGTACACAGGGGGTAGGAGCCGGGGGGGGGGGGGAGGGGTGCACGTGCCATCCCCACTTTTNNNNGGGGTGGAAGGGGGCACGTGCCACCCCCACTTTTTCCAAAATAGCAAATGTGCCCTACTGGCAAATAAAATGTGCCCCTTTGATGAAGAACTGTCTTTTGGATATCTTAAGCCATTGTTAATTTTAATATTTTATTTTAATTATTCACTTGTACCATAATAGTATTGATAACATACTAACACATCATATATATTTAAGTGATATGGCCGGTGTGTATCGGTTTATAGCTAAACGAGTGGTGGTTGTGGAATGAGAAAGTGCCCCTCTGATGTTGTGCTCCCCCCCCCCCACTTTTTGGAAGCTTCCTACCCCCCTGTGTGTACTTGTTGAGTTATCGTGTTTACATGCATGCTTACGCGTCACATCTACACAAACGCACATACACACGCACACGTATCCCATCACCATTGCAACGCATATATTTCTCAGTTTTGCCGTCCGTAATATAAAATACGTCAAATATCTGGTATTTTGAACAATTTGAAGGTCATGGACAGTTATTTTGTTTTCTTTCGCGGTAATATGAAATCTCATCCACTCGTATTAAGCCTAACAGTATGTAACTTCATACACAAGCTTTGCATTATCTTCAATACGCCTCTTGTTGTTGTTTTTGTTTTGTTTTTTTACTCTTTTTTTTATTGTGATACCTCTTTGTGTGAATGAATTCTGTAGTGTTTACTTTAAATGAGATACATGATGTTGTTGTCTTCTTTTTTGTTGTTGTTGTTGTTGTTTTTAAAGATCACCGAATCAGTACAACAACCTCTTCTATGAAAATAAAGCTGATGGTATTACATTAAAAACTGTTACATTTATACTACCATTGAGCCAGACTATGGACGCCAGTTCTTTGTAACCTGATTGGTAAAAAGGGAGTTGAAAGAATAATTCCTTTCTGGAGACAATAATATTTACAAGGTAGACTGATGTGCCGTCAGCATCTTAGAGATGAAAACTTGAAAAATGTTATACTAAAGTTAATTCTAAGTTGGCCGTCTTTCCTTCTCACATTGATTTCACAAAAGTTCACCACATGTCATACTGTGAGTGATAGTTTATAAAAAATAGAAAAAAATCCTGCTTTGATTGCTTCGAATGCAAATATTAATACTTAAATCGCTGCACTCGACATCCTTCCGTAAGCCAGCTAATATATAGCCTATGTGTGCGAGACACATTTAGCCCCAGAAGATGAACTTAATTTTCTGCGTTACAAAATTCACCGTGGGGAAGGTATATTCATCATTTTTTTAGTTTTCCTCGAATAACCGTCGATTGAAGGCGCGATGAGATAAAGCCTGATTTAGTATTATGATAAGAAAATATATACCTGTATATGAGAATACCTTGAGAAAGTCAAAGAGATAAAACGAACTTGTAGAAACATCAAATCAAAGACCGACTGTTTGTTAGAATATTGCTTACATTAATTGAGCCGAGACGTATATACGTTCGCGTACTTCTTTCTGGTACATCCTATTACATATAAATCAATCTCTCCCAATGATGCTAAAAGCAAACTTTGATTAAACCGCCAAATATGAGGTTCAAAACAACCTATACCTGTATGCGTGCTATGATTACATAGAAACACAACACATTGTACGGGTAAACTAGCTTCAAGTTCAAATTTGCATCTTCTTATCGTGGATTTAACTAATTACATCCAGTTAAGTTATTTGTGAAAATAGTCTTTTAAGAATTGACATAATAGTCACCAATCTACCGACCAGTAACTGACGGAATACTATAGAGTACGCTACATTACATAGGCAAGGTAAATTAGTCAAGCAATTTATTCAAGTGCTTGAAATCATGTTTACAAATAGTCACGAGGGGGGGGGGGGGTCTGCAGTTACAGTAACGTAAAAGTTTTAATGTATTAGTTGCATGTCCGAATTACAACATGCAGAGGTAGGCCTAGATATTTACTAGTAGCTGCAAAAAGTGCGGGGAAGCCGGTGATTTACTGTACGATCATGGGTAGCGTATTAACTGTCACGAGTTCATAACAGGTGTGGCCGGCTAATCCGTTCCGATCTCAAGGTCAGATTTGTAACTGAAGAATTATCCAAGTTGGTATAAATTCCTGAGGGCGAAATATTTCTTCGCTTGTAGCACCCCCCCCCCCCTCGGCCCCTCATTGTTGCAAAGACTGGCTTAGTATTGATTCATTAGGCCTTATTATATCTTGGACAACCATTTTCGTTATCAAAGTCATGTCGATTGATTAAAAGATGTCTTAACTACCAGTTTGATATTCTCAGGTACAGCCTATAACAACAACCCCGCGTCATAGAACGTATACATCCCCGTTGCAAGTGTTCGATATTTGGAACGATATATTCTTGAAACACCTGCCCGACTTAGTTTCAAAGGTCTCTAAAACTGTTTGTTAACTATGAACAGCCTTACTCTTCTGATATATGAGGACAGTTTATCAAACCGACATTGTTTAAGTTGTAATTGTGGTTAAGAAGCTTTGTTTAAAACTAATATTTTCAAACTAATATTTTCATACTCAACCGGTAACGAACGCGGAGTAGGCCAGAAACGTTACACTTTATTTCATTTGAGATTTTGAAGAATTATCCAAACATAGGAGGTGTTTGGCTTGTCATTGGAGGGTTTCGAGGAATATTATCCATCCCATATCTTCGTTTTTTTTAGGAATATAGAATTCTGAGGAATATTAAATCACTCACCTTTCCTCGATACCTGACCTACTGATTGTAACAGTCAGGCATCCTATACCTGCTAATAGCTTTAATTTATATGCTAAAACAAAGTTAATCTGAGGTCATAAATTAAATGGTTGCAAAGTACATTCAACAATTCAGAGTCACTTTAAAAGAAACCCTCTGTTTCATCAGCGGGGGTTGACGGTGATATGGCCCTCGGGCAAAAGTAACACCAGCGACAGACAATCCAGCAATAAACTGAAGGGAAGGTTCCCCCTCCCCCCACCCCCACCCCCTTCGGATGACTAAAAAGTGTCCGAACTTAGTGGACTGTCCAACTGTTATTGTTAAAGTGGAAGTTCACTGATATTACAACATCAAGTAAGCATGATTTAAAGGGTGTGTATACGGTACTGGACATGTTTCGATGAAAGTAAAATACAAATATTATCTAGTCTCTGATTTTAAGATAACAACACGGGTTCTTTCTACGCAGCCGCACCATAGACCTATCGAATTTGACCAGGAAGTTATGTAGTATGTAGGCCAGTGGTCTCCTGCTGCTCTGAGCCCTCAGGCACTGGTCGATTACTCGACCGTTAAGTCCGCCCATTATAACATAGGTACAGTTGCATGTAGAAAGTATATAGTTATCTCAGCTGAGCTATAGCTATCGTACGATTTTGCCGTGTTTGCCACCGTGTTTGAATGACTGCCATTTCTTCATTTTTCATTCGATTTGGCTGAAATATCTCAGAGGTTTGTGCAATCATATTTGATAATAATTTATAGGCCATTTGAGGTCACGAGAGGTCATTTTCTGAAAACGGTTAAGAACTGCTACTCCTAGAGCGTTCGTCCAAATCTGCTGTAATGTTGTGTATAGGCTATATAATGTTTGAATGGTGGTGAACCAAGTTGTTCAGGGAAAATATTTTTGTCGTGATGTGAGGGCTTACAACAGGGCCTTCTGTGGAGTTTTCAGTTATGATGAAATGTAGTCCACAGATCATATGCAATGATCATGAAATTTGGTTTTCAACATTTTAGCACTTATGACCAGTATGCGTGTTGGTTTGAGTACCAAAATGACTTCCATCTTAATTTTCCCGTCATTTTGGGACGTATTTCCACCCGTGGGAGTATTTATCAAGTCAAATATTAACTTCTCCTTCGGGCTTTTTATCTAATTCGACAATATCGGTAAATTTCTCGGGGAGTCACAAGGGGCGGTTCGTACGCACGCTACAGTAATTAGCTAACAATCGTTGAATCAGCCCATTTCGGGATAATAGTCACCGGATTTCAGGATATGTAGCTGCGCAATTCGGGGAAATTCACTTCTGAAATGTGGAAACACTGGGTCATTGATCGCACCTGCCATGCCATGATCATGTGTCGCATCTATCATTGTCAATTTCAGTAAATAACATAAAAATGTATCTTTACGTCTCTTTTTTTTTTTTTTTCAAAACAAATATTACAACTTTCTAACATTGTTACAACTTTGTCTGCTAAGAAGGAGCATAAGCCAAGGGGAAAACGGTTATGGGAGGAATGTTAATGACACCGTTATCCCGCCTATGTCTTTATTTTACAAACAAATAGATAAACTGCTCAGAAATATTGAAAATCAAAATAAATTTCTGAAATAAAGGTTAGCTGAGCTTGTGCAGCGTTGCTGCTCTTGTTATGCCATACCAATATACCATTGAACTCTTTCATATGCACTGCGTGATACACGTTGTACGAGATATGAGCTAAATGTTGGATTGCCTTTGTGCGCACCACGCAAAAGAAATAGTAACATGTATAGCCGCTACAGTTAGTTACACGAAGACATACCACAGTTAGTTGGCTAACACACTGACATACAGATATGTTGCTTCATTACAGGACGAATACACAAAACACACGTACCGATTGTCACTGAATACAATCTCTTTAAAGTTGGTTTTAACGAGTGGTTTCAAAGACAAGTTCAAAAGGTTTCACATAAATTTGAAGGGAGCGCAAGATTGCATGCAGTCAAGGGAGACATATGTGGATAGTCAAGACATAGGCCCATATAGTAGCCTCGTGAACATTAACGGTATGTGCACTGATTGATTTCAAAATGATGGAGCACTGATAACGATATTCCTATCATTACAAGGAAACACATGTAAGGTTGTAGTTCATTCTTATTAGAACAAATACATACATAATACTTTTAGTCATTTATTCTTTACTTATGATTATACTTTTATTATTGCTAGATTCTTAATTAGACTTCAAGTGCATAGTTGCATGAACCGAAGTTTCATCATTTAATTTCGTGCGTAAATGAGGCCTACTAACTTCGTTCGATACCTTGTTGCGTGTAAAACTTCTTGTAAATCTACAACGCGGTCAATGCATGGCAAGTCAGATTTAGCGACTATTTTAGTATTATATTTAAACATGCATGGTTTGCACCTGTCGGCAGCTGAGGTATCCAAGCTACAGAGCAAGTCCTCAGTGTCTGCAATAATATCTGTATCGTGTTTACGACCGCATTGCTTTCTGCACCGTTCCGACTAACCATAGGCCCTATAGGCCTACATTATATGCTTTGCAATTGCATTCCAAGAATACTTGTAAACTGGTGACACGATAAACAGAGTTGGCGTTCATGTTACGACAATGTTATATACGTTTAATGTTGCGATACAGAACACGTTGTAACTAAACGTTTATGCACACCGGTACAACTTGGTAGCTTCCACTGTTACTGATTCTATTCTTATGATCATTAATCTGCTGCGTGGCGTGCACACGTAGTCCATGATTTAATGTTTGCTCTCGGGTCATAAATATATTTATGTCCTACTTACATGGAACCAGGCACCTAGCGAGAGGCGAAACCTTTAGGCAAACTATCTAAGCGTAGCGCCACCATGAGTTGGCGCGAAGCGTACAAGAAAATTTTGGCCCTCCCAGATCGCTGGAAATGGCATTTTCCAGGCCTTGTAAGTTGTATATAAGCATTTTCTATTTGAAATTACTAGCGATATCAAAAAAAAAAAAAAAAAAATATGCTCAATGAGGGGGCGGTCACCCCCTTCGCCCCCTTGGCTACGCGCCTGCATGGAACCCCTCTCACATTCTTCGTAATAATGCAACGGATGTTTGTTACAGCAATCCGGGTAAACCTATTTTTATAGAATATGTTAGTTTACTATACTTTCTTTATGCCATACAAAAAACACTATAGCTTTACAAGAGAAGGTAATGTGAATACAATGGGATGCAACGGGTCACTCCAATTTGCTTCACTGCGGTGACACATTCCGTAGAGTGCGATAATGTTTCAAACGATATTCAATCATTTCCAGACTAAACCAAAAGTAGGCCAAAATACATTTTTGCTGAACAAATTTGCCAATAGATTCTCCTTCTTGAGATCTGAACGCTTTTTTAACATTCTACTCATGGAAAAATTTTGTTATACTTTAAACGTCATCAATTGTTTACAACAATGTATCTCACGGTCAATATTGTGACAGGATTTAAAATTCGCTTAATTTCTAATTTGCAATATATAATACAGTTCTGTTTCTTACTCCTTGTACGACCAGTACCTGTAAACTTTCAAAAATAGATACAAGAAAAACGAAAACGCACCCTACCTGGCATCATCATCTGAGTTGTTGTTGGTTGTTGTTCGACCTGTCGCCATCGAGTGATACCTTAATTAAAGTTATGTTTACAGCGATGGCCCTATGTGATTTACAATGCGCGATGACTATGTTGTGAGAAATTGGTGAACCACAGGGCTAACAAATCAGTCCAAAGAAGAAGCACCCGAAAAACGTTTAGGTCAAAACAAACACCTTGTTGCTTCTGCTATCTTTCTTCCGAATATGTCTAAATGGATCGCAGTCTTGCCCTTCGTAATAAAACTTTAACACTAATGCAAGGTCACTTTAGGTTATCACTAAACCTAATGTGATTTATGCTATTACTTCTTATAGTCAGCCAGTGTGATAAGATTGGTGGAAAATTGAGGTGACGTGAACGTATGCCAACACATTTCTTTCCAATCAAGTTCAAAGGTAGCGCTCGAGATGGTTAGATAGTTATGCCAAGTGGTTGACCTTTTTTCGCTAACTGATCGTTTATAAGCACAACAAGAAATACTTCTCACTTGTAAACTATTTCGGTCTAATCACCTGCAGTAGAAAACTTGTACCAATCAGGACATCGCATAATGCCCCAAAACCTATCGAGGGTGTGTTCCAGATAAATTATATACAACTGTCGTTTTGGCAGTTTTACAATCTGTCTGAGATTACAAGTGTTGGCGAAAATTATATACGTTAACTTTTAAATTATGGAATTATACGTCAACTTTTAGATTTTGCGCGGGAAAAAGTTACTGCCTTGTCTGTGTTTAGTAACCTCTGTCGAATCGTTTTACTAACTTTAACATCACTAACACGTATTCTTTGAAATACCAATTAAATCTGCTCCATAGCGACCACTTTTGTAAATCAGATCTTCATAAAGCAAAGGATTTTTGCCTTTCAAAGCAACGTCCAAGAGTGTTCACTTGGCAACTAAGAAGTAATAAGGTACTGGAAGAACGTAAAATAGAGGGGGATTGTTGTAATTAAACCGTTCATTTGCGTTTCCTGTTAAAACACATCTGTCAAGTTACATTACTACGATAATTAAAAAAGTTTGCTTGTTTTTGCAAGACACGTGTGCTTAAGCTTACGACAAAATTATGGCATTGATTATCTCATTGCTCAAATGTTTCTCAAATCCAAAACAGATTAAGAAAGAAAGTTAACATTACACGAGTATATTATCAAGAATGACTTCATACATTTTATCTCAAAATGGCCGAAATATTCTCTCTCTCCCAAACATGAAATAAGATGAACTGGTGAACACATTTCAAAACACTTGAATGCTTCATTTTTACTGTGCATTCACACATTTAGGAGCGTGGTCCTTATTGTTGAAGTACAGTATACATACTGATTAACCACTACGGTAAGTACAACTAGTGCGGTGTATTTATTTCCTTTATGACATACTGGATATAATCAATGTGAAAAGGTAAAATATTTCCAAACGAGTTCAACCTTCGTTACGGTTCAGTGTTTTTCTTTCATGTTTCAAAGTGGCTGCACTTCATAAGGTATTTTCATAAAGTATGGCTCTACGATCAAATTTAATGTTACATTTGTAAAGTATCTCCAACTTTCATACGGCAGATATCAAAATACTTAAAGATACTCATTATTATCAGATATATGTAGACGTGATTGACACAACAAGACTAATTAATGATAACATTAAACGATTGAAACAACAAGACTAATGATAACATTAAACGATTGACACAACAAGATTGATGATAGCATTAAACGATTGACACAACAAGACTACTGATAGCATTAAACGATTGACACACGAGACTGGTGATAACATTAAACGATTGACACAACAAGACTGATGATAACATTAAACGATTGATACAACAAGACTGGTGATAACATTAAACGATTGACACAACAAGACTGATGATAACATTAAACGATTGAAACAACAAGACTGATGATAACATTAAACGATTGACACAACAAGACTGATGATAGCATTAAACGATTGACACAACAAGACTGATGATAGCATTAAACGATTGACACAACAACACTGATGATAGCATTAAACGATTGACACAACAAGACTGATGATATTATTAAACGATTGATACAACAAGACTGATGATAGCATTAAACGATTGACACAACAAGACTGATGATATCATTAAACGATTGACACAACAAGACTGGTGATAGCATTAAACGATTGACACAACAAGACTGATGATAACATTAAACGCGGAAGTAAGACGATTGCCGGTATTTTGTTGGACGGCAAAGACGAAGATACTCCAAAAAATAATACAGAAATGAACAAAGCTCATTAAAAGTAATCAACAACGGAAGAACGCGGCAAACTGGGATGACGTGATAACTTACTAAAGAAACGATATCTCCGAAAATGAATGTTACGCCTTCCGACGACTTACCTGCTCATATCAGTCATTCTCGAGGGTCGGAACCTCGGTTGACTCCAAACTTCATAAAGTGTTCCTGCCAACTGGTGCATCTCGTTAAAGGCTCAGAAGACGAAACTCTTACACGAAGAACCACCTTTTGCCTCGTAAGTGCAATGTGGATATAGTAAGCGCATCTAGTGCGTGCATCACCAAGGTGTGTGTGTCAGCAGTCTGAGGCAGCTGCGAGCAAGCTGACGTAGCAGAGGCAACTCAGTCTACCGTGATGAGGCATTTGCATAAATGTTACAAACTCACGCATGAAAATGAAAAGTTTCTCCTCAAGCTGAAAGTGGATCGCTGGTTTCTGTTCTGTTATCCTACTGCAAGCTCTGCTGTTTGTTAATATGATGGGGACTACCAAACATGTAAACGTTTGGAGACAATAAAAATAGTTGATGGAAAGAAATGAATATCGCCCAATTCCAAGAGAAACTGTTTGTTGCTAAGATGAGAACAATATTTACACTATTTTAATCATTCTGGGAATATCTATAGTATTTTCTCTCTTGTCAGACTCTAATAAACATGCACATCGTACTGATGTGAAGCAATGCCTCGCCCGTGATATATCCGTCGGCTGCTTCGCTAGTTTCTTGTATTGCCACGAATTCTGCAGGTGTGTAATGCGATTTTACACTTACTTGAAAATTAATACAAGTTAAGGCTATTTTCTGCAGTTCGAAGAATACAATCAATCCAAACTTCGCAGCTTGGAGGTGAACAATTATGCGTTGATTGTTTGTAATGTTATTATAAGAAACCATTTCTATTCAATCATCCGATATGGATGATGTTTGATCAATTAGAGTCTGGCTTTCAATGATTGAAAACAAGAGTCCCCCCCCCCCATCTAATTAATATATCCATGTGTCTCTAATCATATACAGGCATTCACCTTCTAATTATTGTTTACGTTACGCGTGGTCTTTGTTTTCTAAGGTAGATTGACAATGTGTTTCCTTATATACTGTGTCATGGTATTGACATCGTAAGAGACGGTGTACATGACATTGTACTGCCGAATAGCTAATATATACTAAAGAAGTAGAATAAGAAGGCATAGAAAGAAGGCATAAGAAGGTATTAGAAGGCATAATAAGGTATTAGAAGGCTTACGTTTAACCCACAAAGTCTCTGTATACTTGCTTGCACGTTAACTTTGTACCCCATTTTTGCGATATAAACAAGTAACGGATTTACAGCAGCATATATGAATGCGTGTTTGTTTGTGTGTATGTATACGTGTATTTATCTATGTAAGTGTGTTTGTATGTGTGTATGGTGTGATTGATTACATCGTGCGACCCATAAGGAATTACATCTCCGTTATTGACTTAAGTACATTATACAAGTTTTATAAAGTATAAATTTGTAATGCTATCTATATTTGTAAAATCACGCTTATGCATATTTTGTTCTTATGGTTCATGCATAAAGACGACAATACTATAGTACTTATGATTCAGATTACAATTAAGTTATTATAAACAATGAAAGATGTGTTTGGATACTGATCAGCTAAGTCTCAGAGTTCACTATGAACATTTTCTAGCACATTTATGTGTGGAACGCGAAAAGGGCAACTAAGTTTACTGCTGTCTAAACTAAAGTTGTTGCTGCAGCTGTTTTACCGTGCTGTTGCTCAAACTCACGTTGATTTCTAAACTTCCGCTGTCTAAATTAACGTCCTGATTTGTAGCAACATCCATGTAAATATCGTTAACAACCTGATTTGTCGAACAAAATCAAGTTTTTAACGATATTTACATGATAGTTGCTAACTTGCTACAACTCCGAGGACGTTGTTAAAGATATTGTTAACGTAATATTTGAATAATTGTTTTATCACAGAAAGTTATGAGTTGAGACAATTTATGAATTTTGCGGGAAGCTACCACAACATCTTTGATACTGAAGAGGACTTTTCATCTCACAGTATGTTTTGTTCTCTCCGTATTGAGAGTTGGTAATGTAAAATGTGCATTAATACCAAAGTTATTTCTTCGTTGCAAACTTGAGTAAATTTTCGAGGTCCCTTTGACCACGTGCTTCAAGTCATGATTCTGGTGCAACATTCGTGTGTATAAATTACTGTATTCATACATCGTCAAAAGCAGTCATTGAAGTTTGAGATACATAATCGAAATTGCGTAAAAATGTCATTTAAATACTATAATTTTCGTGGATCTGGTTGTTTCCACATACTGCAAAGCATCCAGGGTAAATGTGGGATCAGTTGCTCTATGGTTGGATGAAGTCTGCGCTTCGCGAGTAACAGGAAGGGCACAACATTGAAGTACGTAGGCAATACACTCACTGAACTAGTTTACTAAACCCGCCAAGCAAGTTCATTCGTAACATCAATCCAGTTCGGAGTTTCGATTTGCGAAAGGGATTGTGGGTTATTGGAAAATACACAAACCTCGCTCAGCATTGTTACGAATTTTTAGACCAAAAAGACCGCTAACATGTTATGCAAGAAACGAATGATCCAAGATACACTCGAGTTTTGACTAGGGCTATGTGTTGTAGGTACGGTGGTATGATCTTTTCTTCACAAATTTTCAGGATATGCGCATGTGCAGTTGAAAGTTCGAACAGGCCTAAAACAATTGCGTTGGAATTTAGCAAGATATGCACATTGCATGTACCGAGATATTTGAAGAGTTGGGGTTGCTGGTGAAATCGATGTAAGGTCAAAGCACGGATGTACTATTTACGGAGTTGGCGAGGAGGAAAGAGTGGCTGGGCAGGCGCCGAAATGAAGGTCGGGCGGCCGCCCTGTAAAACAGCGAAGCTAGGGCACTCGGTGGCATCTGCCATATATATTGTGTAGAGCATACAAAAAGTACAGGCGGTGAAACGATCGCATCTTTACAACTACACTAGTACAAGTATAGGTCATATAAAAAACGCAATTGGTGTTCGATCGGGACGAGAACTTTTATCTCTAGTAATATTACTGTCACTCGTTTTACTTGATTACCGACATTCACAACATATCCAGACATCATTTAATGATTCAAATAAATAAGTTTTAAGTGCAGTATTTTATGCTGGTATTTTGTCTCGACACTCGTTTTACTTGATTTCCGACATTCACAGCGTATCTGTACACATTGTTGAAGGCGCTCAATGAAATCAGTTTAAAAGCGCAGTATTTTTATGCTGGTACTTTGTCTACACATTCGTTTTACTTGATTTCCGACATTCACAGCGTATATGCATAGCCTATAACATTTTAAAAGTTGTTTACCGTGCAGCCTCATATTCGTATGAGGCGTAACGCACATGTTATCTGATAGGCTGGCGGTGGGAGATACGGTAGCTTATAAAACAAGGTTTCCACAATTTGGCTTCTGGTGACTCCAAATGACCTTTGACCTCAATAAATCTTTTACTGAACGTGTCATAAGTACATACTAAATATGAGATTCGTCCAACCTTCCCTACTTGAGTTATCGTGTTTACAAGGTTTTCACAATTTGACCTCTAGTGACCCCAAATGGAGTTGGACCTCCAAGACCCCTATTGTTTTGGTGGATGTGTGTATAGCCACGTACAGTAGACTGACCTGTGTTTATCATGCCATAGTGTTATTGTATCAAAATGGTGGTTCGGGCCATTTCTAGGTAGTTCTGGTTATACTAACAAGCAAAAGTCCAGTGCACTGAAGTCATCGAAACCTCAATGCATTTTGCATTCTGGTTTACATTACGCGGTTGAGCAATTTTGAACAGCGCCGATAGCAACAACGTAAGTTTAGACAACGACGTATGTTTAGACAACGACGTATGTTTAGACAACAACGTATGTTTAGACAACGACGTATGTTTAGACAACGACGTAAGTTAAGACAACAGAAGTTAAGGCATCAAAATGAGTTTGAGCAACAACGTGGTAAAACAGCAGCAACAACTTAAGTTTAGACAACAACAAACTTAGTTTAGACAACGAAATAAGGTTGCCCTTTTCGCGTTCCATATATATGACGTGTGAAAACTGTTTGCTCGGAACGGTGTCATCTTTCTCAAAGATAAAAGGGAGGTACATATAATATGCTTGTTGTGTAATTAATGTGACGTGTCAAATTTGATCTCTAAAAGTTTGATAATTTTCAACAAAGTTCAGAAAAGGTGTGTAGGTCTTGTAATGGTATTTGAAAGTTCTTGAAAATAACTGTTCTTTTTCAGTTGCACGACATCGAATCATTCGTATATTTAATTGCCCTTTAATTACACCAACAAGGTGAGATGGACAACCCTCTCCTATCACCACTGCACAGGGTCGATGGTCCATAACTTCAACATCTCAAGCAAAGATAAAACGAACCGTTCTACGGGCATGTTGTGCCCTGATATGTATATTGTAAAATAAAAGCTTGATCATTTAAAATTAAAATAAGAAAAAATTGTTAGTCTTAGTAGTGATTTTTTTTTTAAATGTTACGTTACTATAGACATCGCATTATTTCCCAGTTATGCAGCCTTACTGATACAAAATATTAGCAATGGGGAGGTGGAGACCCCACACCTCCGGTCCATAACTTTAACAATTCAAATCTAACTATAAGACAACCATGTGCGTTGATGATGTACCCTCAGTACGTTTATTTTGTTAGTAATTAGATGTGTAAAATTGATCTCTAAGAAGCTTGTATACGGGCATGAATACACACAATATGTTATTCCGTAACATTCCACCACAACAGTGAGACGCGAATGGCCCTTACTACACTACTTTTTGAACGTAGCAGTCCTGATCAACCACACCGCTCAAACGCTATAGGGAATGCAATTTCTTTTCATACCTTTAGGTAACTGAAGTTTTTTTTCTCTTAATTACACAAACTGACTCTTGCTTCTGATTGCTTCCTCTATACACCACTTGAAAAGAATCCAGATTGGGGTTAGCCAAGATCTTATCAATATAATCCTTCTATGCAAAGTCTAGCTTTGCGTTCGTCTTTTTATTATTGTTATGGAACCATACTAAAAATGAAACAGTTAAGATAAGTTGTGTTAAATGACAATCACATTGTAAACCGCTATGTTACAGCTATATGCAGAGGTGAACATACCCTTTCGTATTTCATATTGGAATGGAGTTTATCTAAACCTTTCCAAATGATTCCATGTCTTTTCTCAGTTCAAGTTAATCTTTAAAACTGCCACTTAAACCAAAGTTCATTCATACACTTTCTTATATGATTATATACATATAATCAGTATAATACTGGCCTGGCTCGTAAGGTACTTCATTTTCGACACTTAATCAGCCTTATGTGAAAGTGGAAGAAGCCTGAATTGCTCATAGTTTAAACTTTCGGTAACTAATGTACATAGTTGACCTATGAAATGTTCTATTCTACTATATATATATATATATATATATATATATATATATATATGTGTGGGCGTGTGCGGGTGGATGTGTGCGTGAGGCGCCTAAACTCGTAAACGCGATATCTCAAGAGCCGTACTCATATGGCAAGCCAAATGCCTATTTTTGAGATATTCTAGGTTTAAACCAGAATTATCGACCGATAATATAAACATGATCATGATTATAATTATAATTATGATGATGATGATAATTATGATGATGATTATTATTATGATGATTATTATTAAGATGATGATTATTATTATGATGATTATTATTATTATAATGATGGTTATTATTAAGATTATTACTACGATTATTATTATTATGATTATAATTATTATTATGATGATGATTGATATTATGATTATTATGATTATGATTATGATTATGATTATTATGATTATGATTATGATTATGATTATGATTATTATGATTATTATTTTGCCCAGGGATTAGTGTGATAAGATGATCTTTTCATGAGGGAGGGGAGGGGGTATGCAAGTAGGATGTCTCCAAGTATGTAGGTGTGGTTTAATGTGACAGCAAGTTGCTATTTATGAAGATAGTCAACATTTCAACTGTGTTATTAATTGATTGAGATAATTTCAAGATTTGAATAATCCCTTCAGTTTTCCCTGATTTCCATGTTTAAGAATCTATAGCAAAGCATAGGAACTATAACACACGTATGTGTCTCTGGTTATATATCTGAGAAAACGTGAAACACACATGCAAACACAGATAGGTTGTTAAGATACATAAAAGGAGGTCGAGGTGCCAAACAATAGAAGGAAGAAAGAGCTTCACTATACACACGCAAATCACACCTCTTTAACTGCGAGTAAAACTTAAAATTTCAATAGTGAAATAGTGAAATATCAAGGTCGCCGATAAATCTTGTGAATAAACTGACTTGTTCAAACAAGATGTCTCTATCAACTGAAAAAAACTGTTATTATCGAATGCCTTCATGTTCAGTTTAAACTTAATCGAAATACTACTTTGATTCTAATTTGAGTATATATTTAATTATTCGTATCCTTAAGTGCGAGTTAGCAGACAGCTGGCGTGAACAATGGGATCTTGACCTCCCATAAGTAGTTGGACCTTACATCTACGTCCTTTATATATGTTGACGGTGATCTTTGATGTAAATACACTGATTCGGAGACGAAATAAATCAAACAAATAATTTAAAATTGAATTATATTCAGAATGACATCAAAATATACTTTTATCAGACATCTTTGAAAAACTAGCATTACGATGTCCAGACACGTTAGCCTAAATTGTAAATTTGAAAATGTATTTATCATCTAGATGTAAACATCAACTGCTTCAGTCTAACGAACTTACGTCCTATAACATACCCCTATTTGGAACCTCATTCCAATGAATAGAAGTTTAAAACACTCAAAACAAAAATTGCCAATCTAAGTAAGTTGATATAATCGGTACATAGAGAACCCTATATTATTTTTACCAAACTAAACGTAATTAACTAAAACACACCTAAACTTAACCTATTATTTACACTACGGTACAGCGTTTGCAAGATTTTTTTTTTTCCGCGAAATTTTCTTTCAAATTTAATGAGATTCATTAATCACAGAGCTAACAGTAAATATGTTTTAAATCAAAGATGTACTGGTTACGTCTCGCTGCCAATAAACACCCACTAAAGTAACCTTCTTCGTGTCGAAACTTTCAAATTTAGAGATCTGTACTTCAATTTGTAACGTACCTTGGAAGTCGTGCGACGCGTAATAATTCTTTTGCTTGAATTGTCTCACAACCAGAAGCTTTAGTTGTGAGAAGTTCTGCCTACCAGCCTCGATCGAATTTTCATTTCCGATTCTGGGTATTAAACACCTGCTTATCGTCACTCCAAGTCACTTCAAATTATTTGGCATTCTTGTAAAGGTTTTAGTAGTTCTAAATGTCATATTCCAGGCAATGTTACCGTGGTGTTCTTGTCACTTGTAAATATAAATATTATCTGGGTGTGCTCATTGAAAACAAGAATTTTTTTTTAAAGTAGGCTATATGAAAAAGCCAATTCAAGGCTCAAACATTGCTGGACCTGTGTCTGAATACTTTGAATTGTTTGAAAGAATTGTTTGATTATAGTAACAGGTGATGCCTATACACAAGGCGATATATGCATCTATACAGTGTTTATTAATGTAAAAATAATTGTTTGAGTATAGTAACAGGTGATGCCTATACACAAGGCGGTATATCTATACAGTGTTTATCAATGTAAAAAGAATTGTTTGATTATAGTAACAGGTGATGCCTATACACAAGGCGGTATATGTATCTATACAGTGTTTATCAATGTAAAAAGAATTGTTTGATTATAGTAACAGGTGATGCCTATACACAAGGTGGTATATCTATACAGTGTTTATCAATGTAAAAAGAATTGTTTGATTATAGTAACAGGTGATGCCTATACACAAGGCGGTATATCTATACAGTGTTTATCAATGTAAAAATAATTGTTTGATTATAGTAACAGGTGATGCCTATACACAAGGTGGTATATCTATACAGTGTTTATCAATGTAAAAAGAATTGTTTGATTATACTAAGTAACAGGTGATGCCTATACACAAGGTGGTATATCTATACAGTGTTTATCAATGTAAAAATAATTGTTTGATTATAGTAACAGGTGATGCCTATACACAAGGCGGTATGTGTATCTACACAGTGTTTATTAATGTTTGTGGTGAGTGGAATGAAGGGGACATGATCAATTTAGTCAAGTCAGCTGTGAATTCATGGAAAAACAGATGATAGAAAAGTACATTCCTCTTGAATTCAAGAAATTTGAGTAGAAAGAAACATTACAGCGATAATTTAATAAGCAGGCCGTTGATGTTGATAATTTAAATGTAGTAATACATTTAATTATTTGCCTGTTTTATTAGAATTTATAGAATTATTTATTGATATCAAATGATAGCATATAAGTTTCATATTTGTTTTAAATGTAATAATTTGTTTTATTATCTCTTATAACGCTATCAAAAATGTTCCATGAACGTTATGAAAGAAACCTTCTTGTATGTTTTCGAAACATTATGCATTTCTAAATATTTTGTTTATGTTGCTTTTAACGAGTTAGCTTAGTAATCCTGTTTACTTATCTTGATATTTTCAACGATTGATCGAATCAGACAAGAAATGCAAACGTCTTGAACGTAGCCTGTATGAGTACTCGGGTGTATAGCTTCCTCAATATGTGCTTTCCATAATAACTACATGTATTTGTTTTACTAGATCAAACAGAAACTAAACTAGATACCAGACAATCAACCCTCTGTAACAGAGTTCTTGTGAGTTCACTTTTAGTTTATAATAACTGCAAATGTAAGAAAAGTACTTAACATGTCAACGGCATGGTGGTACCACTATCCCTCGTAGCTGATGTGGTATTTTGCTATATGGCAAATTAGATTAGGACTATACTGTTAAACACCTCGAAGAAACAAAGACCCACTCTCAGTACAAGAGTTAAGCAAATGTTACAGTGATGATGTCATAATAACGCCATCTTCTTCTATGATTCATGGGTTCCATATGACATTCTTCATTGAAAACAAGCCGTCCCTCTCTAACCACCAAACCAAGAAGTAAATGAGGAGCAAGCTTATATACCTCAGTACATATAAGTAAGAGTGCTGCACTTTTTCAACCGTTTTCGCAGTCGATACATATATAACTTTCTATTTGTCTCTCAATTAACTCGTTTGGGCTACATGCCTAAAACTTGATCTCATTAAGGCTTGTGGGAAGACATGCAGCTTGGTTCAGCAAACGTATAGCAAGTTCCTATACCTTGCCAGTGACAACAAAATAGCATACACGGTTGCATTCCGCCTAAAGGTTTCACATTTGGGAAAAGTGCACAATAGCTTCATATAATTTTTTCTTTGGAGATATTACCAATAAGAATGGTTTATGTTGCCTTGATGTCAAAATAAACGAATGAATGTACTTGTGGTAAAAAAAATTGTGAAACAGCTAATTTTAGATCACTTCAGTTTATGCATTCAAAGAACACTTAATGTTATTTTAATTTTTTGGGGGGTTTGTCTGTATAAACTGAAGGCCACTTTATCCATAACCAACAACTTTATGACATTTATCAAATTACACTAAACAATGACCAACGCTGAAAGGTTACAAGTCACGTGGGTAGATATCCCGGTAATTCGTGTAACCAGTGGCATGGCTAGAGGGAGGAGGCAGGGGTGAAATTCCCCACCCCATACCGAAATGTTCGGGGACGAAACGACACTGGTAAAAATGGCAAAAGAAAAGTAAATAAATATAAAGTATAATACTGGATAAACTTGTTTATATAACTCTATAGGTTCTATCTGATTATGCATGTTATTACATGATTTCTATGAACAAATTAAGATTGATTCAGTATTGACACGTCTATAGTCAAAGCTACATGCTTCGTTTGAAACTGGATTGTGTCTTAAACAAAAAAAATCTGATTGGTTTTGATAAATGCATTGATGCCATGCGATACTTAAATTAATTCCAGAAATGTATTGAAGTAAGACGGCCTAACGTTTTGGCACTAATAACATCTACTTCAGAGACGAACAGGTTAAGCAGGCAGATAGGACTGATAATGATCAAACAGTAAACAGAGTAGTACTAGAGAGAAGAAAGTGCTCTGAGATCAATGAATCAGTTGATGAAGAGGCTGATCACATAGGCTACTTCCTTTCATCTCACTATGGAAAGCGGTAATGTGGTTCACCAACGATGATACAGTTCAAATGCTGCATGTTTCTCTTACGTTATGTTGGAAAATTCATACAAAGCTCGTGTTGTCGGGATGATTTACAGGGAACTATAATTACTTCTACAAGTCAGGTGGTTGATTAATTTGTCCAAAGAAGAACTTAATCAAGCAAGAGTGTCTGTAGCCTTGAAGAAGCAGCAATGACTGCAAGCACAATTATTTGCTTCCACATTCTACGCAGTGCGAGCCACTTAAAGTTCAATATGCTCATTAACAGCTTGTAGCAGACTGCCTCGGAGAATAATATTTATCCTGGCTGTTAACATGTCGTTGGGAAGTACAGGTAAAGTGCAAATAAGCGATGATGAAACAACCGTTTTTTCCCCATTACCTTGTAACACTAAATTAGAACTGAAGAATGAACGCACTAATGTGAAGAACACGCAACTACTAGGGTAATGATAGCTAGGATTTTTAGAACTTTCCTTTAGCTAACTTTTATTCATTTTCTTCAAAGACTCATTTTATTATATATCATTTTACCAACCAATTAATGAGAACTATAAAGCAATATGATCATTATCTGTCCCGGCAATTTGAATGCCAACCGTTGAACGTTAACATGTGAAAGCGTGTTATCGTCATGACCAATATTGTACATGCACATTATAAGCTACATTGTACGGTAACCATATATTGTATGTTTATTTCGATGACATTATTCTCGGTCTATACGATTGATAGACAACACAAACCATATGCACGATTCTGGTTATGAGTCCTAATTTCTTTACACCAAACATCATCATCAGCTAGGATATAACTAGCATGAAACGTATACTTCCACTGGCACTGGGTAATTTTGCATCGTTTACATAAAAAAAAAGGAGGGTGCGTTGTGCAAAAAAGGGTTATACTTTGCAATTTTTGAAACAATGTTGAAGACTGAATGTTAAGGCTCTACCATGAAATTAAGACAATATACGTTATGTACAACAGAGTGAATATACAAAGACTCATGGTTGGCCGGTATATATAGGGTTGCTCTTCAATGTTCAATAACTTAATAAGTTTAATTGTCCTAACAAATTGTGAGATTACTCCCAAAAGATCCAACTCATGTTATTGCACTCAATAACATAACACTTGCGTAATACGCTCTCATTGACAGTTATACAATTACCATTAAATTACGTATTCATACAAGTGAATCGCTGTGATCGAGTGGTACGGACTTTTGGATTTTCCAACTCATTACAATTTATATATGTTTTCCTAATTACAAACGCAATTGGTAAGTGGATGTATCAAATTGATAACAAGGAGCTTACTTCTTATTATAGGGGCCAAATGTCATCTCAGATTGACATGAATCAAATTGTGAAAAAACGTGCAAACATGCACATTATTTCAATCATGAAGCCTTAACATAATATATGTAGTCTGTGGATTTTCGCATTGTTAATATGAATTGTTAATATATGTTTTTGTGGATATCAAAATGTAGGGTATACTTACCTTTACGTTGCGTCTAGAGTGTCCAGTTGTTGTGCAAGCATGTGCAAACTGAAACCCTTTATAATTGTAACAAAAACTATGCGTGCTCGAAACAAACAATCACTGTTTCACTAACACGTTTGTCAACATTTTGTCGAAATTTTAAGAGGGCGTGCTGCGCATTGTCGAATGATATGACGCGTTTCCCTCGAATTATGTAAAGCATTGTCGAATTTCAAAGGTTTTAAAAACGTGTAACATGACTTTAAACGCTCTGCACTGATTGGTTGTTTACGCTCAGTAGACGGCCTTTATAGACATGTTGGCTTGTCATAGACAATGCTTAGCTCTCGTTGTGGTAGTGCATGACGGGGTGCAAATAACACACCAGCGTAGCCTATGTCAAATAGGCCAAATTTTCTTTGCCAAATGCGCTGGGTCGATCCTTACTATTCATCACACTGTGAGCAATTCGTTCCTGTTATTGCGCCTGCCTCTGAAGCGTATGTAGAAAAGGGAGGAGAATATAACAGCCGTAGCATTTTTGTAGGGAGACTCATTCGCGTCGCTGAGCAGTCTCAGCAGAGTCTAACACCTGCGCAGTTATTTGATATTAGGTCTATATTATAGAATTTAGCTCTTCTAATGGCTTACTACTGGCTTCAACTGAAACGGATTAAGTATCCATATTTATTGATAGGTTTTGTCCATTCTGACTAGTCTCCCAACTTTTTAATTCCTTTAGCTGTTTAGCCTACTGAAGAATGATCCGATCGACAGATGGCAATTGACTAGATTTTTGTAGCTGGATTACACTGTAAACAAACTTTCTAATACTAGTGAAAATCATTCTTCCCAAGTAAATCAGCCACGCTATCTTATGAAAATATCTATACAACTATTAGTAATGGACAGTTTTTTTGTGTGAAAGTGTCCATATTGTCTCGCAAGCCTTTTCTGTGTCATTATTTAAAATAGTATAGTATGAAGTCGTTTACTAGAAGTAATGTTACGCCATTGCCAGAGGGGAAAGCTTCTTGCTTGATCCACAGTTGTTACACAAATAAGGTTATTGTAGCAAGACTGCATTCTGCAGGCGTTAAAACAATTGTGTCGCCCATGCAAACGCTTTCCTTTCTTCATATGATCTAGGATGTCCGGGAGTTACATCCCCTTACTTAAGCAGTAACTCAATGGTTTCTTTGGTAAACACCTTTCAGGGCTTCCTCATAAACTGCATACTGTTAAAGACCCTGTTGCATGCATGTATCTACATTTGAAATGTATCAGCAGTGAATGTAAGTATCAGTAGATTTTAATTGTTAATGACAGAACTCAGTGTTCTTCAAGCACCCGAAAACCGCTCATTAGATCAACTATTCCGATGAGCTGCACAAAGCCACTCTTTGGCAACTGCCAGTATCAAGTTTGAATACTTGCACACTTGGTGATGATAAATTGAGACACGCTATGCAAACCACGAATGTGTCTTTAATTGTACATTTTCAGTGATCTTTATTTGTTTCCACTTGTCGATATATGTGGAAATAACATCTGTTATCTACTCACTGGCGGAAATTTAATCTCACAAATCGATAAGTCAACCTACATTTGTAAATCTTTAATTAAGAAGTTCATGTGTTTATAATCACACAGAGTAGTTTGCTTTCAGATATAGGGCGATCAATGTGCAAAGCAGACATAGAATAATTTCACAAATTTTAAAGGAATAACTTTCTTTTTGATCCAGAGTTCAAACAATACTGGGAACCACTCACGTGGCTTTTACTGATTAAATACACAGCAACTTTCCAGCAGAGAGACCCACCTTCCCAACCTTTCCAAGGTGGACAACCTGGACAAGGTTGAAAGAGAAGCTACTTAGAGAAAGAAACAATGTTGGCAGAAATCAACGCCGTCTACGGCTAAGAAGATATCTCGAAGGTAGTTTAGTCATTACGTTACAATACCTGAGATTAATCTTAACGGACAGCTTGGAATTAGAATGGAGCCGTTGAACGGTATCAAGAGCTGACAGCATCTGTTCAGACCCAAAAAACAATCACGACGATCCTGATCATCTCCCTATTCGATCACAAGACCTTTAAACAAACTTACAATGTGACGAAAGTTTGGTAAAAAAGTACGTTCTTTCAGGCCCTGCTGACAGGTTTTGAGCAACCATGTTGTAGCCACATGTCGCCAGGCCAGAGACTGTAAAAGTTCATTATCAGGGAACTCGGAAAGGGTACCCAACCGGGAAATGGATTAACAAGCTCTAAGACAGACCTCCACCCAAATAAAATCGCAAAATATGTCAGTCCACCCCATCTCGAATAGCTGTACCATTGAATACAGGTTAAATCATATCACATGATTGGTTGAAACACAGTCTGTCAAAGCTACCGCCACTAGCCAACGGAAGCCCATTATCGTATTGTGGATGGATTGAGATCTTAAAGGAATAACGAATGCGGGGAATAAAGACAATTTATATTGTTCAGTAATCTCAAAACTATCTAATATTTGATTTTAAGTAAACCGCTTTCTGTTGGACTGAATATGCTTGCTTTGAAAATTGGGCTCTTAAGGCCTAACCACAATGCACAGTAAGCCGTCATTCATTGCGCAACTTCCATCTTGATGACGTCAGGGAGGAACAACTCAATCGAGCAGTATAGCGCTTTCTCCGTACAAATGATGTACTAAAGCACACTCAGTATACAACAATTTCATTAGAATTCCTCAACAACAACGAAATAAATCAAACAAGGTTCAATAGCAGAGACGCAACCTTATGATGGGTCTGGAAATGTGCATCATCATACTGAAATTGAGATCACTGTTGTAAATTGTACGTTTGCTAAATGAGTTTATTTGCAAATTTTCAGTAGTTATGTTGCATTCACTTTAATACTTTTGATATCTACTTTGAATTCCGTAAAATTTAAAATTCAAAATTTCTCCCGACTGATTCAGGTAAGAAGCTGAGCTTTTATTGAAAGGTCGAAGGCCAAAGACTAATTTTATAATGAAGCAGGACTGTCCTGGGTTCATCATAGCTAACTAGTAAAAGTACCAGTTGGCCTGATAGTACTGTCGCGGTAAGCCTAATGGCTCTACTTTAGAAAAGCATATGCCTAGCGTTTACTTATTGTCGTGCATTTTTGGCATATATACAGTTTATGGATGGCTATCCCTCTAACATGTTGTGTTACTTATTGCAGGAAATAACTGCTAGCTTCAGTTTGGTTACGGATTATTTCATTTAGCTATTTACATTAATGAAAGTGTGGTTATGTCGAGAACAACGGCAACAGTTTCCTTCAGGTTGCATTGTTTAGTAATGCAAAAAAAAAACATGTTTTTGTTAAAACCTCTATATATATGGTTTATTTAACAACCTCATTCTGGTATAGGCTATTGTCAAAGAAGTGAGTAGTCGTTTTTCACGAACTATATATGTTATGTAAAACTATGATAGTTATTACTATGCTTCCTTTTGCGTGTTTGGTCTAGGTTAACTTTAAGGGGAGCTATTGATAAAGCCCGAAGCACAAAGGCTGTCTAAGCACAGCTAATCCGAATGACACCACAAGTACAAGTGAAGTTGTGCATTATTCCAGGAAAAGCAAAAACTATATATGACAAGCAAACCTCAGCCCAGCAAGTACAAACCGAAAGCTGTTAAGAGAAGAAATGAAGGCAATCTCATACGAGACTGTCGGTATTGCGGTGGAACACATGCAAAAGGCAGAGATAATTGCCAAGTATTTGGCAGCATGTGCCAATTGCCACAGAAAGAATCACTTTGCAAAAGTATGTAAACAAATCAAAGGTCGAGTTCATCAAATCGAGGAAAATGAAATTGATGGCAACAGTTCTGAAGAGTCAGTATATTTGCACAATCATTCATACTGTAGGCAAGGTCGAGTCTGTTGACACTCAGTAGTTCGACAACATAAGTATGAACTCACCGAACAGTCCAGCAGACTGCACAATCAGATGCCAAATGGACAATGGTTCAACATGAAACAATAACATTGTCAGCTAAATAGATGTCTGTCGTATCAAACAGGATGGATCTCGAGCCTGCAACCATGCAAAGCCAGCCTGAAATGTATGAAGGGTCGCACCTCACTAAATTAGGTGAAAAGACGGTTTTTGGCAAGTCAATTTTTTTTTGTGGCAGCGTATGCCATTTGGTATTGCCTCGGCTCCAGAAGGATACCAAAGACGAGGAGTAGAAGTCATACAGATAACATCTTTGTGTATGGCTGTGGTGACACAGAGGAAGCCATAATAGATCATGATGCACAACTAAAACAAACAAACTATTAAACAGGGCTACGGAGGTGAACCAAAAGCTTAACAGGGCAATATGCACTTGAGACTGGAAGAAGTACCAAACATTGGGCACCTCCTTACACCAGAAGGACTCAAACCAGACCCTGAGAAAATCAAGGCCATCTTGCAAATGCCTAAGGCAGTTCTAGAGATTCTTGGGCTTCGTTAATTACCGTTCACAGTTTATGCCTAAACTACCTGATGTGTGTGTGCCTTTGCGAAATCTGACACACAAAGATGCAGACTGGACTTGATCACCTAACAACCAGTCATTATATATTACAATATCAAAGAAGAAGCTACAATTAAGTGTTACGTCAGAAAGGCATAGGAGCAACTCTATGCAACAGGGGCAACCAGTGGCCTTTGCACCAGAACTCTCACACCCATAGAAGAGAGATGTGTGCAAATAGAGAAAATGTGTCTAGCAATTGCCTATGCTTGTGACAAATTGGAACAGTATATCATTGGAAAGTACAGTGTTAAAGTTGAGACTGACCACAGACCGATGGTCAGCATCTTCAAAAAGCCGTGGATGTAAGCCCCCAAAAGACTCCAACGTATGCTACTACGTATTCAGAAGTTCAGCTTCAAGTAACTAACAAACAGGGGCCAGAGATGTATATAGCTGACTTCCTGTCTAGAGCTTCCCTCTTCTAAGGGCAGTGACCACAAAGATGCTCCAACGTACCACATTCTAAAGATAACCGAACAACAACAGTTGTCGAAAATACATAAGAGTATCCGACCAAAGATTTCTGCAACTCCAATGAAATACTGACGAAGACCAAATCTGCAAACTCACTGGGTGGCCAGATTTTAAAGAGGAAGCGGCAGTCAGCATCAAGATTACATTCAGAGACGAACTGGCAGTGCACAATGCTATCCTACATAAGGAACCTTTGTAATACCAACGCCATGCAACCCAAAATGCTCAACAGAATCCACTCGAGTCATCTCTGAGCAGCAGCATGTCTACGGTAGGCACGTGATGTCCTGTTCTCGCCTGGTATGGCAGATTACATCCGAGATTTCACTGAGAAGTGTACAGTCTGTACCAAGTATCCTTGTAACAATTGTAAAGAACCTTTGATGACACACGATCTCCCAACCAGACATTGGGCAAATATTGACCTAGACCTATTCTCACTCAAGGAAGACAACTATGTAATTGATGTTGACTACTATTAGGATTTTGAAAAACACATTATATTACAGCTGACAATACTATCCAGTTCTGCGAAGAACAATTCAGTCGTCATGGGATTCCAAACACATTGGCGAGTGACAACGGGACTCAATTCACCAACAGAAACTCGGTCACCATAGCTGTCAAGATTGCAGAAAATATCTTGAAAAAATCCAAGCGAGATTGCACAGATTAAAGGCAATCCATCCGAAGAAATACACTAGCATAGGACCAGTGCTCAAATCCTGTTCAAAGACCAATGTCAAGGAGAACACAAACACTACTGCTTACTAGTCATGCACTACTTCAGCCGAAAATGGTTGAAAATGTAACCAAGGACAATATTTTGAGGAGACAAAAATCCAAAGCATGGTATGACCAAACAACAAAGCCGTTTCCTGAGTAACAAATTGGTCAGCCAGCCCGGATGAAACCAGTAACCCATGACCAACCGTAGAGAAAGGGCACATGCGTATCCCCAGCTGAACCAACGATCCTGCATAGTGGAGGTGGACAGACAGCTTTACCGGTGTAACAAGAAACACTTCAAACCCTCCAGGCTCCAGTGAAAGTACAAAAAACGAGACACTATCCTTCTCCGATGGGAAACAGACCGAATCCAGTGAAGACATCAGTGATGTTGCTAAATAACACTCTATCAGTCTAAAACAGTCTAAAGCAGTTAAAACTACGGCAGGGAGGGTGGTTAAGTTCCCAAAAGTACAGGAAAATAGGAAGAGGTCAAGATTGAATTTATTATTATTCATTAGCACAATCTTGCGTTTATAGAGCTACTTATGGTCTAAATATGCCTCAGGAGTGCACCATCTGACTTCAAATTGTTTTGTGTGTGTGAGGGGTGGATGGGGGGGGGGGGATCCCTATACCCCACTACAAAGAAATCGGCTTCAATGACCCCGGCAGAACCCCTTCTTTATATAATATTTCGTTCGCATCTGGCTCTCCTAAAACGCTTCAGGCTCCTAATTAAATCAGTCGAGGGATATTTAACTTTATTAGCATAACATTGCGATTAGAGCTAATAATTTATACCTTACCGGTAGTTAAACATGCCTCTGAATCGTGGGAGTCGGCTTTAATGACCCCGGAGCAGCACCCCTAAATCAGTCGGGGGAATTTTGAAATCGAAGATTAAGCACGCAACTGATGTTTACGCCTAGACAGCCTCTTTCTCCTCTCTGCATTTTTATAATACAATTCTTCTTTTATTAGGAAAGTAGATTTCAAGTCAATTAATGGTGATAACAAACTTTGTTGGGAATGAGATGACAGTCTGCTGTTGCAGTTTGTCCAATAGGCCCGTATAGGCCTAGCTGATTGGAAATTGATAATTAAGAGGCCTAAGTTGCACACGATGGAGTCCTTTTTGAAGCTTCCAAACAAATGACGATGAATATTATATTCTCACTTTTCAAGACCTCACGACACGTGTTCATCTGTGCCTTGGTCTTTGTACAAAACCCCATATGTTTCTCACATAATGCTGTGGGGAAACTCCCCTCTAAAAGGCTCGCCATCTGAAGTTTCAGAAGCCAGCAGCCAAGGGTGAAATCGACGCTGACCGCCTACAAAAACGAAAATGCAACAACAGAACATTCCCTTCGTGTATACATTTTCAAGTTGTGCTATGGAAGCATCTAAACACCTCCGTTTTTTAGCCCATTGGAAGAGGATGGGAGGTAGAAAGCAGCAGAAATCTCAGGCCGAAGATTCTGACCGAGGGTATCGCCCCAGACAACCTTCCAAAAGGAATTTGCTGCTGCGACTGCAAGGAACGAGAGAACTTGGTTGCAATGAAGAGGAAACCGACTAATTCAGTTATTTGTTTGTTGCTTTAGCTATAGTTTCAGTAAGTTTCTGATCAATTAGTAGTTGGCTTTTAAATGCACATATATATTTGTACTTTATTACTGCACTGAACTGTTGAAATCAGCCTCATTGAAAAGTGTACACGTTAGCTCTAATAACATTTTTAGTGTTTTAAATTATGATTGTTTCAATTCAAAATGATGCGCGACCCTTGAAATTTACGCCAAGGAACCTCCACTTATACTGACAAATGGCCATATGCCATTTTAGTGATAAAACCACTATTTTGACCTATGACCTCATATTTGGAGGTCAAGATTTGTTTCTAATGGTCCTATTTTAGTTTTTGTCTCCTCCTAGTATAAAGCTGTGCATTTTGACAGCAAGATCAACCATATAACATATTTTGCTGCTGAGATACAAATCAGAGTGTTTTAGGTCAGGGAAAGTGACATTTAACTCCCTTAAAAGGCAATTACTTCACCCCTTATCTCACCTTACTTTTTATATTTATATCCATAGTACACACATCAGTTGAAATTAGCTTCTTTAACAATTTCACATGTGAACTAAGTTAGGGATACATAAGTAGTTACTTGAGGGGTTGCCACATTAATCACAATCTCATGAATCGGCAACGTGAGTGTTCTTTTAACGTTTTTTTTGTTCTGATTGAATATGGGTTATGTTGCGGAAATCTTAGATAGGACTACAGTAGCGATAGGATGTCGTACCAGTGGCGTACTAAGCGGGAGTGATCCGTCCGGGTACCAGCCAAGGGTTGCCATGCCACAGCCTATCCCCAACTTCCCCCCTCCCCCAACCCCCTTAAAAAAACTGTACTGTTTTAAAATATATGCTACACGCAAACATTACACTATATTTATATGTTTAAATTTTGAAATTATTTATGGGGATGCTAGTGGCGGACAGCTACAGAGGAAGGTGGAACTTTTCCCTATTTGTATAATCGGTTGCCAGTGAGTGATTTAAGCCACCTTACATAAGCAAACGTTTCAAACCGCTCCCCCTAGACTCCTCCCCAAGGATGGTATCCCCTACACGACGTGACAAAGGAAGGACCCGCCCAGGTGCCAACTAATTTAAGTACGCAACTGTGTCGTACTTAGTTTAACCAAGGTAAGTAATGTGTGTTTGTATGTATGTATGGATGTATATGTGATCTTCCCGCAAGCATGAACTCGCGAAAGAAGCCATGGAGGCTTTTAGACTCGCAAGCTGACCGAAGCCAATCTCTTCGTCTGCCAAAGTTTGGCAGAGATGGAAAGTTATTTCGCACGCAGAGCAATGGATTAAACGAAGTATGAATAACAATGTGTATGTGGGAGGGGTGGTGGACAAAACCAAATTGGAAGTGCAAAAGCCCACCTGCTTAACGGTCAAATCACCGAAAACTTCATGGGGCAAGGGAAGACTCCATATAGTCCCCCCGCCCCTTCCTAACCCCACGCTTCAACAGTGAACCAAAGTTTAATTTAAGAAAAGTTTAAATTTTGCATGAAATTCAAAACTGTGACAAAGCTTAAATCTCACATAACCAGGGTCGTAAATTGATAATTTGTTAACAGAGATGTTGATCGATTTCGAGACCGACTTGTCTTTTTGCGACCGATTGCAGTGACTAGTAACGCAACGTTTCGAATAATAAAACCAACAAAAGCTTACTTTATAATTACAACTGTACACTATTATTGGCTGGGAGTACAAGGCCCCATTGCAAGGTTGGCAATGACTATAACGCGGAACGCCTTTTTACGGTTGGATTCGTTCAACACGGCAGCATACAGAAACGTACTCAAAGCCAAAGTGAATTAATCAGGTCACACATCCGGAGTCTATGCATGCTACGTAAGTTCGTCAATACCGCCCTCAAAACTTTCGGGGAAACATTTCATACTATAGTTTTCTTAAAAAATATTTTTTATCGCAAGCAAATGTTGTACATGGAATGAATATGCAATATTTCTATAACATACATTATTAAAGAAGATTTTCCTCGTAGTTACCTCTTTAAAGGTAGACATCAATGGCCACTGCTTACTTCTGGCAAGAAAATGTTATTTTGCAGCAGCCAATCTGCGAATTATTGATTAAACACGGATGTGCTTATTCGCGGTTCGATTTCCGTTGTTCAGTTTTATCTTAGCAAGCGTGAAAAACAGGAAATTAGCTGTATGTTTTGCAACTGTAAAGAAAGTAACTTTGACTATGTACGATTCAAATTTTCATGGGATGTCTACCTTGAAATTTTCTTAACAGAACAAAATACATATTTGTTTGTTGACACGCGCAGACGAGCCCAACACTAAGGAGAAATACATAGCACTCCGTCAGGTCGATATTGTTCAAATGATTGCAGGTTTAGCAATATCTCTCACTCTCTGTAACAAGGTTATAAATCTTTCAAGCATCCCATTGAGGTAGTCATTATCTGCTAACCATTCTGTTTATGACATTCCATAAAAGTTGATTATTAAATCACAAATACAGACATTATAGGATAATGAATAACGAGCATCATGATATATACACACCCCACTTTTCTTTTCTTTTCTTTTCTAAAGCACGTGAATATTCTACGTGTTTGAATTCTTAATTGTTTGACTTTACGCGAACTTGCTTATGTTACCAAATGCATGGTCAAATAATAAGTTGGTCACAATGACCGACAATTTGTTTGGAGAAACCTGAAAATAATAATTCAATGGGTGAAATCATCGCAAAAGTGCAATTTGAATGCGAACATATTGTTTTCAAGGTAAAATGAACTATCAACTACGAATTAAATTATGACTTTAGATGCGCATGTTGGTTTGATGACATTATTGATTACCCACCATTTTTCACAATTCCTGAAGTACTGACAAGTGCAAATCTTGCATAAAAAGAACTTAAAACACCGCTATCAAGAATAAAGATCGTTTTGGGTTTACATTTAACAGCAAATTAGGATATTTTTTCCCCCTACCAGTGTCCAACGGTGGTAATGAGAATGCCCCTTCAAGTATGCACGATTAAGTTACATTCCAATGGAAGACACAAATGGGACTATACACCGGTTCATAAATATGCGAACCTCACTTATAAATAGCTGGCGCTCTTACAGTTTATTGCTTAATACTGCAATGGAGCTCACGTTAAGTTTCTCATGTAACAGTCTGCGGAGTGCGGTCACCTACCTTGATTTACTGAGCTAATTCAAAAATCTCTCTCCTAACTTATATAGCTCTTAATAATCCATGTTATGCCATGCGTATAACGGTATAGCCTAAACTGTTACGGTAAGAGAGGAACTGTTACTCCCACAAATGAGAAACAAGTAGCAATATATTTTCTTTTCTATAAGCATCACAGGGCCCCACCGATATAATTCATCGATATATCCGTGGATCCTTCTTTTATGAGATAAAAGGTATATCGTTTTCAGGAAGTTCAACTGCCAGAAGTTTGTCCGACAGCCATTTTTCGTGACCATCATGTTCTTCTATACATTGAATAGGCCTACGTTGAATAACGTATTTATGGACGGTTGTGACTATCATTGTGCCTAAGCGGTGTATAGTCACCAAATCTCAGTTCCATAGTAGAAGATGGGGGATCTTCTTACCAGCTACTTTTGAAACTGGCCACAGCCCCCC